>VMBQ01001539.1:36687-90685 GCA_007657795.1 Dreissena rostriformis
TCTTTAAAGGGGCCGTCCAACAGATTGGTAAATTGACAAAATTAAAAAAAGTTGTTTCATATTCGCAAATTTTCGCGTTTGTTATGATATTTTTGAGGAAATAGTAATACTGACCATTTACAATGCTCTTAAATATCCATTATATGCATCTTTTGACGATTTGAAAACCTCAAAATCATAAAGCGTCGTTCGACGCGAAACGATTGAATAATTTGGAAAGTTCTGTTATTGTCGCTATATTTTGTAAAACTACGAGGATTGCTTATATATGGTATAAAATACGGCTATCGTACATACTTGTCAGGATGGCCGAGCGGTCTAATTGGTTTTTACTCCAGGACCCCGATGGTCACTGGTTCGAGCCCTGATGAGGTTTACTTTTTTTTCCCTTTTTAAATTGTATTCTTGTTTTTTAACTGCAGATTTTTAGGTCAAATGTTTGAATTTATCAATATAGAGCATTTAATGACATGCTTCAATACATGCCAAAATCTAGTGGACAGTCCCTTTAATATGTGAGTTAACCAAAAAAAAATAGCGAATCAGCCAACCAACAATAAGCACTGCTAAGGCGTAGTTATATTGACCAACCAAAAATGGAATACGGAAATGTGTGTTTCATGATAGGAGTTCAGAGTATATAGGTGCTTGTTTCTTGTTAGAAGACACACTTGGTGGCTTAGTACACGCCAGACCAATGTACAGATATGTCACAATTTCTTGTTGTCGCGGGCAAGGCCCGTTTAGGGTCTCTCAGTTATCCTGTATTTTACAAACACTGGAAAACGTTGTATTAGAGTTTAATCAACAACAAAACATCGCAATGAAAATTGAAATGGACTTGTATGCGTTATCGTGTATCAACGAAGATATTACATAGTCGATGGGATACACTTGTCCCATAGCATAGCGCATTTTGGAATGCGATTTTAATCCGACTGTAAGCAATTACTTTCAATTTCTTTCTTAACGAAAATCTGTTCGCATGCATTCATCATTAACCCATTTATGCTTAGCATGATGCGGCGTCTCATCAGGGGTGCTTCAAGGAATTTCTGTAAGAAATATTCGAAATATAGAAATAAATATACTATACATCCCTAATTTAGGAAATAAATTGATCCAATTTAGAAGGATGGGAGAGTCCACTAGGCATAAATGGGTTGAACTAGGGCGCTTCACTTTGTACATTGCAGTCCTCGTCTGCTTCATCGCCGCTCTAGCTAGAGTCAACAGCATCAGGAAGATCGTCATGGGTACACAGAACCACTCGGTTCAAAATATTGTGGCGTTCAATGCTCGAAATGCAGCCAATGAAGTTAACTATAAAAAAATAGTGACTCACAAACACTCGGATATCGTATTTACTCTCTCGAAACCGGAATAAATCTCCACTAAACCGCACTTTTATCATGGTCCCGGGGATTTTGAGTTGTTTTCTTTAGGTTTAATCATATTTCGTGTGACGCTTGTTGACATCGTGTGTATTTATATTCAAAATTGACCATGTTTGCTTACTATCGTTTCGAGAAAGCAATTCAAGAGTGGAAGATGTATTAATACATTGCTGTTCATTGTAATTAGATCTATATCTTTTATCTATATACTTTATATACACCTTTAATTGTCTCCTAATGCTTTATGCTAAGTTTATATGGTATTGTTTAAAAACATTTATTTTTTTTACCTAACCATACTTTTTAACATTCTTTGTTTCCAGCAATAAAATACTTAACTACACTTGTATATAATTTTACATGTTCACTTGCTGCACGTTTCAGGCACTAGCTACCTGCACGCCTGCGACATTGAGAAGATGATCCCGATCTACCTGATCGTGAGCGGCGTGTTGCCGCTGTTGTTCGGCACCTTAATGGTTCTTACTCTCCGTTGCCACAAACACGATTTCGATTTTACCGGTCCGCTCGGTAGAGTTTGTCTTGTGCTTCTGTGGGGTCTGCTCACCTTCATCATCAACACCGTCTGGCTCATTTGTGGTACGTGATTATAGCATTTCAACCATAGCGCAGTGGTTTGTCTGGTTCTGAGCATAGTTCACCAACATCCCTGCCGACATTACAAACAAGTTAATATGATCTCTTTGGTAACTAACCTGTTATTTTCCCTGTTAGTTTTTTCAGAACACTTGTATCGCCATAACAAATAACGGAATGGTTATTCCGTCATGAGTTTTATATGTAATCTACCGGTTCAACCGGTATCTTGAAGTCCGTCCTGAATGTATGTCCGTATGTCCTTTGTAACATCAGTCCGTGTGCCCACAAAATTGGATACTGCGATTTCTCAATTAAAAACTTACACATTATTAAATCAATATCCTATTGTGTGATAAAATGATCGCATTTTGTTGGCGTGCAATATTGACTGTTCTTCTTTTCGTAGGAAGCGAATGGGTGTATCCTAATTACTGGAAGCTGACTTCCCACCATGTGACCTGCTCGCAGAAGGTTACAAGTAACTGTGTACACGGCACGTGCAACATGACGTTCCTGAAATTCGCCTTCTCCATGGTAACCACAGACTGGATATGTTTCGCGCTCGTGGAGATCTATCTAATAATCTGCTGCATTTCGCTGCGTCGATGAATTCTTCTTTATGTACAATAGTATTGTGTACCATTTGTGTCAAAATTCTATTAAAACGTAAGCATTTCAGCTTAATTAAAATTGTGTTAACCATCATATGGTGTACCTTTTGTGTCAATTTAGATGTACATGCACGCTTTTCAGCGTAATATTATCATAATTAATTAGTCTACTAAATTCAGTTTGTAATTAATCTGTGTTAACCGTCAAAGGTCGTCCAATTAGGTCACATGCATGCACGTCATCAAAGTAACATATGGCATACCGTTTATATCAGAAGTTATGTATAAGAGGACTTGCTTACAGATTGGCAAATTATACTATTTAAAATCAGTCATATATTGAATGAAAGATTAACCGTTAACGATGATATTCACGAAAGCAAAATAACACTCCTGAGTTAGAAAATATGTTCAACATGTGCAGTTGTACCGTGTTACATTTGGCTTATTGTTTTCTTGCTGTTATATATGTTTTAGTCATTCGGTACCCCTCGCAGATTATCATAATCGGTACTTATCCGATGTTTGACGGAAAGGGCCGAGAATGTGCGATTGATGTTTTAGTATTCCAAATATTACAGTGTGTTAGTGAAACTATTAAAAAACATGTTTTAAAAGCACAAAAATCTGTGAACGAGTCCATTAAATGTATGCGCGTAATAAAAACATAATAAGGTATTTATTGTTTTATGTAACCGGTCGAGTTAAAAGGCAATTTACAGGTACGGAAGTCGACAAAGTCTAGACAAAATCAACTGTTGTATGTTCCTTCAATGTACATATATACTCATATGGCGTAAAGTTGTAGTTAAAAGTTCGCACGGCAGAAATGGTAGTAATTTATTCAGCTCGATATAGATGTATAATACAAGCATCATACTGTCATATTATTCTTGTGTCAAAAGTTTCGCTTAAGAACGTCCGCTAAATATCCCTGTATCACCATAAGGCGTTCAAAATATACCTGTAGTAATAATTTCATGACGAAAGTACACAAACATAGTTGTATTGGAATTATAACCACAGTTACATTTTGATGTTTTAGTATACTCTTTACGGCATTTTGAACATGATTTTATTGTTCAAACATGTACAAAATTAGTGTTTGTTCTGGCACCACTCTCTTGTATGAAAGTAATCGCCATAAAATACGCACAACAAAGTAAAGTTCATTTATATGTCGTATCGGGGCATATGTTTGTCGTTCTAGCATGTTGGCGACCCTCAAACGCGCAAATATGCCGGAACGACATGGCATAAATCAGCCCCTATAGTTTGGTCAAATCTTTACAAGCGTACTTTGGGATTGTGCCTATCTGTGAACTGTTTTAATCAAAGCGCTGAAGGCACTGAAGTTGTTCGCTATTGCATAGCATTCGTCGCAACTCTTTTTTCAAAATTAAGTAATCGCTTTTTAAATCGCAAGTTGGAAATATACACAACCCATTCAAATTTATAAAGAGTGTGTCTGAACGCACAGGTCGAGATGTGTGTGCACTGTTAATCATCCTATTGATGTTATAGAGATAACTTAGACAAAATAACAACAACATGTCCCGTTTTAGACGTTCTGAAAGCATGGAAAATATTATGAAAATTGTATAATCAGAACCTGTTAATATAAAATAAAATTTGCAATCACCATCATATTAAATGAATATTGTTGGCATATCGAAACCTTTCACACTAAGAATATAATTTCATGATGGAAATTCCCTTTACAAAACTTTATTTTTTTACACCATATACAAATTCAAACTATATAGGAAGATAATTGATGAAAATAAATAAAAAATAAATCTGCGAGCAAAACTTTTAACTCACGAATAAGGTAGTCATAAAGATCGGTATAGAACACTAATGCGCTTTTTCGGGGTAGCTGTTTTACCCAGCTTTTCACCTTAAATAACCTCTACATAACGCGAGCAGACCGGAATGAATTCATTCGAATAGTTCAATGGCTGATTCGAGAGAATTTTGGCCAAATCAATTCGCCTGTGCACAGCGTTAAGGATGTAGAACAAAATTGTGGCCAATTTACAATTACGCGTAAAAATCCATCTCGCAGAATTTCATGGTCTGTAATCGTCAGGGGAAGACATAATGGTCTATCGATAAACGTTGATTACATAGTTTTGCTTTCAAGAGGAGAAAACAAAAAACTACCGAAAGAGTATAGTGTCACGATAAGAGGGAAATCGTTGAATTATCAAACCACAAATGTTTGCTGTTCTCGGTCAGCCCGTCTGGAATTCGTTCCTGAACGCCTGAATAGGCTACCCTTATTTTTCAGTTTGCTATTAATAACACAGTTTGAATTCAATTTTATATTGAAAAACATATTTCTGAAATGTGTCATTTGCAATAGGCGATGATATTTTTACAGAAGCGCGTCATGCGAAAATGGGTCTTATGCCATATGCGGCCCTCATAGCTATTGCCCAGCCTGCGCATCTCGCAGTCTGGCCAGGAGATGCATAATGAGACCATTAAACCTTGCGTGGTTTTATAGCGGACAGCGTCGCCTCTGACCAGACTGCCCAATTGCGCAGGCTGGGCTTGAGCTACGCTGCCGAAACTCCATAAGACTCATTTTCACACGACGAGGCTATGAAAGTGTGATTTGAATGTGTCGATAGAAAACTGCATGTTAATCAAATAAAGACATACAATATATTTCGATGGAGAAGAAATAAACTCATAAAAAGACATGTGATGACACACATAATCTACCGTAGTATTTTTTTCTACGAGCACTATTGTGTGGTTTGACTATAATAACACATATTTCATGCGGTGGATATGCGACTAACAAGTGAAAAAATACACAATAATTTTCGATTTAATTATAAAGAAACATAAATTTTCTAACTTCATTTCAAAGACAGCATTTACGCCGAATATTGTTATCACACGTGCAATTGAGAATACATGAAAAATCGTAGTGGCACATTCACCGCGTGAAATGTTTGTTTAAGCGAATATGGATAAAGCTTTTTTCCGATTGTCACGATTGTTCTCAATTAACAGCGTATTACATATCATTATAAAACAATAATGAAATTGAATTTATATGAATATTAAAATAAAACATTTTTCTTTTATTACTTTTCTTTTGCTTTACATAATGAAATAATGGTTCTATTTTAATTTTATCACTTAGTAAAATGGTATTGGGTTTATCAGTTTTTCTCTCCGTTGATCTGATAAGGAATTGGCTGTTATTCAGGTTTCTTATAAATAGCTACTGTGCTGCGCGCGCATGTGTGTATTTCAATTACGCTGCGTCTTCGCGAATGCATCTATTGGCTGACCTGCACCTGTGACCTTTAAGGAGATCTGTGTTATGCGATTTTAATGTAACATGCAGTTGACTATTTTCATGACGCAAACATGTTTTGTAAAGAATATTCTTCCGCGCCGCGCAGTAGTTCCCTGATCGATTAATAGCCTCAGATTCTGAATGACCTGCGCTGTCTCGGTCAGCTGCTGGAGCGTGCGCGTCGCGACCGGGGCGAGAGTCACCCGCAGAGGATTTTCTTGAAGACTTGTCGAATAGGGGAACATCTGCGGGCGGCTCTGCTGATCCAGCTTATGTCCTTCTAAGAGCAACCAGGCATGAATTGTCTCTATAAATTGTCTACCAGCGCACAGTAAGGTCTCATTGGCCATCGTGCGCTGATCTATTTGGATCGAAATTTTCCTTTTGGCGAATACCCGGGGCGCCGGGGTAAATTTGACCTAATTTGGATCAAAATTTAATAATTCCCCCTGAAATGCACAGGGGCAGGTCGAAACCAAATGTTGTCGTGAAGACGCGGAAACGACTTGTTAACTAAACTATCAAATACTACTATGACCTGCGCTGCGCAAAAATACTACGTTTCTTACGTAGAACAAAGTGGACTATTTAATAATTCATAAAAATTACTCTTCCGCGACACGTATTTAAAAAAAGAAAATACTTTCGATTTGTTTGAGTCTAACAAAGAATGAATAACAACATAATTATAATAAAAACCGCATTGGTATCAACGAGCATGGAACCACATTTATCTTGATTTCGAAACAGACAAAATATGTTTGCGTGGATTACGTTGGATATTAATGTATCATGCCTACGGTAATTCAATCTTAATTTTGTTTAAACATTGGACATTATTATAAGTTAGGAACGAAATTATTATTTGACGAATAATAATTGTTTCACAGTATTTAAATTCTACCTACCACTGTACTACGTCTTATTCAATGCTTTTAACCTAAATTCTGGCTATTCAAACCACGAAATGCGAAACAAGTAGGCAACAACAAAAAAAGCTCTAAACCACTCCACAGACTAAGATAACTCTTACATAATTCAAGCACCTCCTGTGCCAGAATACAATAGAAATAGCCGCTTCCTATTGAGAACCTATGCACATTTCCCAGCCATATCAGATTTCACTCCGACTGTGCACTATCAACGAGGTTACGCATGATAGTGTATTGCAATCTCGACATCCCATTGGTGAAGTTTCAATTCCCCTTCTTTTAATGGCCTCAGATTATGAATGACCTGTGCGCAAGAATACTACGTGACTGACGTAGCACATAGTGGACTATTTTAACCATTCATAATCTAAACATACTCTTTCGCGACATGTATAGTGAACAAATGTTGTTTTTACTTTTGCTATATACGATCTGTTCAAAACTATTCCATTTAACACGATATTTATATTATGTGTCAATTTGTAAATGAATATAGTTCAAGAACTGAAACCGCAACGCATGCTCTTTTTTTGCGCGTATGCTTACTTTTGTTAGGTTTTTAGTCCTTAAGGCACTCTGGGTTGAAATTCGTGGTAGTAACCTTAGCTGTCCGCAAGCGAACAACTAAAAAATAGTCATGCGTGTACAATGTAGTTTTATGTGAAACTATCTTTCGTATACTTGTAGTTTTATGTTATTAATATAATAATTATTCTATGTTATATTATGATTATTATGTTTTATTGAATTCAATATATTTATATATTCCGTAATGCTTTTATATACATTTCAATATATTTAATAATTAATATACAATATAGAAATATAATTTATTTGGTATTTGAATTGTGATAACGATATTTACGGGTATAAATTATATTGAAACATATCAATATGTTTCTTTTGTATTTAGCCACGTGGGTAAAATGTCTGCAGGTCAATTGATATAGGCATTATAATTTTGCAGAATATTGGACCTCAGTTATCTAGTTATACCACTGAATAAAGCATTCGGATAGATTTTCATTCTTTGCTAACCATCCATGTATTTATGTATCAAAACCAGCATAATTACACGCATATAATAATAGCAATAAAAACAAAAAAAAAACATATCTGTCCAAACTGATACACGACACAGTACCACTATACATAATTATATACGATCCAATAAATATTTCAAAGAACAAAAACTGTATGTATAATAATTATGTTAAAAAGCTGTTCTAAATGGTTCGTAAAGTTTCTGTTTGATATTTATTAATAGCAAATTCAATCTATTCTGAAGATATTTAAACAAAATGATTTAAAGTGGTAATGCTGATCTATACTTATTTATAAAAATGGTTTTGTTTTCCAAAACAATGATAAAATTAACAAACTGTTTCATTTTTACTGAAAAAACTGGACCGTTACAGAAGCTTTTATATTCATTATCAAAATTTGAAATGCACGGCCAATTTGCAGTTTGTTCGAGGTACACTTTTACACCAATCCAAGACTGTTAATCTACATGACATTCCCAAAAGATATACACATTCGAATCTACTGACATGCTACACAAATCATACATTTTGCAATATATTAAATTACACAGCAACAAATAACTATTATTTGTAATAATTTGAATGCTATAATTATATTGGAAAGCTCTTAGCTTGGTGTCCTGTGTCAGTCTTAACGGTTGAATAAACAATTGATTTGTTTCAAATTCTCTGTCAAAACCAAATTCCCATTTTGTAGTTGCCTTATTTTGGATTGATTTCTTTCGTCACTACGATTTTTTTTATACTAATTTGTAGATTTTAGTTGATTCTGTAATTGATAAAATAAAATATTCTAGAGGTTGATAACCAATGGTTTCAATTTTAATGAGAATATAGTATTTAAGAAAATCCCTGGTATTTAATCCATACACGTTTTGTTATTGCTACAAATGATACAATTTCTTCGCTCTATAGTCGTTCTACATGACTGACAGCTTCTATATGCCGTTCCTTTCTAGGAAAATAAACATTGAACATTTTCTATAAATAAGTTTTTCTTAATTATGTTATGGAATGCTTAGTTTTAATATATCGCAAGGTTTAATGCGATTTTTGTTTAAAGGAATAATTACCATAGATTTCAAGAAAAGTACTTATAATTTGGTTATTTTTAATTTAGATTGATGTATAAACCGTTTTATCCAAAAAGCTTTTAGGACAACCTTGCCGTACGCCCTTTTTGATGTCGAAGAATTCAGAGAAATACCCATTATTATTAATTAATAATTACTTAAAAAACTTTCACACTCTGTTATAGAGATTGGCTGAACCGCATGCTAAACAAATATGTGCACATAAAAGTAAGGTCTATGCAATATAAAAGCCTTTTGAAAATCAAGAAAAAAAGCAATCCCGTTTCATGATAATCATTTAATTTATCAATTACTTCATTCAAAATTCTTATGTTTTCCTCAATATTTCTCTCTTTTATGAATCCTGTTTGATCCGTGTTCAACTAATTACTGAAGGAATTATTTATTCAAATTAGATATAGATTAACTTGTAATTTGATAATCAACAGTTAACAAAGAGATGTAACGTAGTAACGCATACACAAATAACTCAAATACTGGTTCTGCGTTCTTTATTCAGTGTTAATACAATATGTTCAAGTCCACAATTGCTAAGTCCATATGGTTTCCAAGACATTTACAAAATCCATCCAAATCCATCCGTTAGATATGCCTACTAAATAACATTTCGAGAACTTCAATAAAACGACCTGAGCGGTCCCATATCAAATAAAGTACTAATTTCAACTAATACAACAAGCAGAGATACTCTTAGTCTAAATGCCTATCCTAGTCCTTTCTACGTTTTTAGCTGCTGGTTTTATACCCGCTTGTGCGGAAACAATTTGTTAGTATAGTGTAACCCTATGATTCAAATATGTCAACAACTCGGTCTACACCAGTGAAACTAGCTATCTCGATCGTTCATTTCGACATGCTTATATCATAACTATGCTGGCGGCTAACAAATCGATGAGTTTATCACTTATTGATTTTAGATTTCCCCATCTCGTGTACCTTTTGCATTACTCATCATTTTATGTAGCTCGATATGCGACATTCCACAAAACATTCCACAAATATGTTATTAATTAATAATTTACTAAATTAGCGTTTACGTTTCGCTGCTTAACATTTTTCTTAACTACGATATTGTATATAACTAAATCATTATAATTTTATACCTTAACTTTATAATAATCTTATTACGTGACAGAGACCGGTCGCTAATTATAAACAAATATAATATCTTCATCATATTTGGCATAAGTGAAATAAGAACCTGTGTGTAAAGTTCGGTTAAATCCCGTTTCGGAGGAATAATTTATCGAACTGATTAAGTATTATTTCATGAAGGTCCAAACAATTCTGTTGTAAGCCCATTCGAGTCTGTGCATTTGTTATTTTTCATGTCTTTCAAAGCTTGGAAGCATTCATTTTCGGTTAAAAGGTCGGGCAATTTTTCTCAATCGTCGTTTGATAACATCACACGATCTTGAAATAATATGTCGCTGTTTTCTTGGTTCAAAATTACGTCTATTTCATAGAGTGAAATACTGTACACATTCCAAAGATTTCCATTCTTAAAACTCTTTAAGAGAACCTGTAAACATATATATTATATAGATCTATAGTTAGACCATTGAACAGCTAAAAGCAATTTGGCGACATAAGATTATAATAGATGATAAACCAGCAACATTTCAAAGCAACTTAGGTCCTACTTGGGGAATGTAGAATAGAAAAACATATAAATACAAAGATATTAATAAACACATAACCAACATAATAAACAACACACAGTAGGTACTCGATATATGTATAGTTGGACAATATCGCGTTATATATAGGCGGAAAATATCGCATTATAAATAGGCCAAAATCAATCCAGTTGCCTTGAATAATTTAATATCAAACTGTACACCACAATTTAAGGTAATACACAATAATAAATCTAAGAGCAAACATTAAAACTTGTTAAGTTGAGTATCCACGTGGTAGGAATACAAACGATGAAACACGCCGTCTTGCCCGCAACCCTCTATAACCACCGTGCAGTCATCGTCCGGCATTTTGACCGTTCCTTCGAACGTACAGTCGTCTTTCTTTTTTAGTATTTTACCGTTGCACTTCAGTGATTTAGCTTTAGGCGACTTGACACAGAAAAATACATCCGCGGAAGGATATAGCGATTTGATTAACGGCTCCAGTATGCAACACCTATATTTGAGTGCATATTCGTGAGCGTCAGGAAATACTCCGTCTAAGCACGCTTTGGTGCATTTTATAAGATACGAAGCAAAAGGCGTAAACGTGGAACTATTTTCTTGTCTACCAAATAAAACGAGTTTGTAATGGCCTTCGTATCTTAGCCGAACTATCACATTCAGAAATGTCCCACAATCCGAGTGGTCGACGAAACAGTAATTTTTCAAGTCGATTGTGTGATCTTGAAAATGAAGCCTGGGGAAAATGTCAATGAAGCGTTTCGGTTTCACAGAAAATATAATCTCCCCATCGTCTGCAACATGGTACACGTCTGGTTCTATGCTGTCAATGCCGTATTTTGCTAGGTCTTTAACGGGCCCATACACCGCGTGGTGGGTGGGGTAAGTTAGGGGCTGATCAAACGATTTGATGCCCTGTAAAATATATTTAACCACTGGCTGGAAGTCACCGTGTGGACTGTCTCGTTGTCTGCGTGCATACACTTGCAGCGCGAACACCCCTCGTCCGGGCATACATACATGAACGCGCACTATTTTATCTGTCCGCATATATGCGAAAACGAAGTTGTCAATTTTCCGCTCCCCTTCGTATAAGAATGCAAGAAAGTCGGATATTTGTGTGTACGTTGTTTCTAATTCGATATCTATTTCATACTCGATGTTATAGATTAAAGCTTTATGGTGCGTAATACTGCGAATGCCCCATTCTTTACCACACTGATCGAAATTGACAACAGAACAGAACTCCAGTTCGGACAATGGCTTCTCCAGCAGTTGCCACTTTTTATCACTTTCGTAGCGTTCAAATGATTTGACTGTGCAAGGAAAATGATCTGTGATGAACACTTCTGGATCTGTTAGAAAGTACGCGTTGGTAAACCTTGGTACGTATTTTTTCTCCTTTGACTTCACGAATCCGGCTCCCCACGTGACATCCACTAGGAACCAATCGTTGTCGATATATACCGAATTCCACGCATGCGCGTTGTGACTATCGCTCATGACGTCATCGCCAGGCTGATAGCCGTATGATTTTGCGTAGCCACAAATTATCTTCGCCGGGATCTTAGCTTCACTAAAATTGAAAACAAGTTTGTATAATAAGTAATTAAATTGCGGTTGTGTTCAACACATGCTATTTAATTTGTATGATTTAATATAAATATCTAATGGTAGAAATATAATTATGACAGACATATTTAAATGTACATCCAGTCGGTTTTATTACATTGATAAAAGAATATTGTCATCACATCTTAAAAAAAAAACATGTTAAATATAAAAAGTATTCATTCTCTCGCCGACTAACATAATTCCTTAACGGATTAACTAAATATGTTCTGAAATTACAAATCCTATTTATCATTAATTCATATAATTCCTGCACTGTACAATCAGAAGAACTCACCCACAAAACGATGCGAACAGTCTACAATAGCCCTCACAGACAGTCACGCGATTAGCCAGTACCGAGTCCGGGTCGGTGGGACGCAGAGGCACACGGTTGAAGTACCCGGATGTATCATAACTGAAAAAATATGTAAGAAGCCTGGAAAGTTATCCTTTTTTATGCTTCCATTGTAAAACAGCAAAATGTGGATGCGGATGCTATTTCATTTGTCAACTTATTGGGTGTTTTCGGGGGGAAAAAACAGATTCAGGGTTAACCTTATTTGGATCCCCTTTTATTTACTAGAATCTAACCGAAAATGTATTGATACATTGCGTGGAAAAAGAAACCCGAGAGCACCTTCTAGGTCTCACAAGGATGGTATGTGATTATTGTAGGGATGTTCGAATGTGACTTAACGGTATTCCAGAAACAGCCATGCAACCGTCCGACCGCGATTTTCCCTGTTTGACTCATATCTTGAATTTACATTTAACTATGAAGACAAATTAAACGCTTGATTCGTTGGTCATTCCAATATTGGGGTCTAGTTCTGGCTTCCATAACTTTAAATGTCGCTTTTTATGATTTTTGACTGGCGCGACTTTATAGTTATGGACTAACCCCAATAGGAAAGTCAACCAGAAATTCCCGAAAAGTTGACAGGTAACAAAGACCGGTCCAAAACAACTTTTTTTTCCAGTTATTGGCTCAAATCAACCACTTGATTGGAAAGATTGACATTTTTCACATTTAACTGATATATTCTTTCACAAAATACTATCTTAAACATTTAAAATGTATCTATTCTGCTCTTACATATCGAGAAAAACAGCGATGTGACAGACTTTCTTGAAATGCGAATCTCCCGAGATTTCACGGTCATATGACGTTATTTCTATTTTTAGTAACATACCATGTGCTCAGGTGTTTTCCAATTCAGAATGACATTTCCCGGTATTATAGATTATTCTGGCTTGTTTTGTAAACAAATGGTAGTGTAAATACAAACTCAAAGTGCATATTACTTAAAACTACCTGATTCACACTGAAATCAGTCTTATAATCCACCAGACGTAAGTTGTTAATCAAAAATAATAGATTTCAGAAAACGAAAGTAATGTTTACAATTTCAGCAAAAAATGTCAAGGTCGATCCAATGAAAACACGTCACGTGACAAAGCGACAATGGCGTCAAAATTGTGAATTTCAGACTGATGGTAGTTATTTTCATCTACTGTAAGATGCATTTGAAACATTTGAACCTTAAAATATTCCCCGATGCAGTAATTTATATTCATTCACCAATATATGTAGAAATGTATCCAAGAAAATGAGCTTTCTTTGATTTATAGCGTGACATAAATATGTTACGACTCTGGTTGACTTTCGATACGGAGTTGGCTTCNTTGAATGTAATTATTGTAGTATCAGTGCCTATTTTCAGTTTTGAGTTGTTTTTTATTCATTGTGTGCAGTGAAATAATTAGATGACTCACTTTTGTCATAATCTTGTAATGTTACAAGAGAATGGAAGTGGGTCAATAATATCACAAGAACAGTAATATCAAACAATCTTAGAAATGGAAAGCGAAAATGTCCAAGATTATTTGAATTGTTTATTAAGTAGTGATTTATTTTTATTTTTTAAAGATGCTAGCTTATAATCATGTTTATCGGATTGAGTTCAAAGTTTGTGATTGCATTTTTTATAAGATGTGCATATCCACAGATTGATTTTAAAATTTCTATGGATCAGATATATCTTGTGTAAACAATGAAGTAAAAAAAACAAGTTACCTGCCATGTGTAATGGTTCATGGTTTATTTTAGTTTGATTTATTGTGTGTGTCTATGAAAACAATTATGTGGATGATATTGTGCATGAACCTAGCAGTGATGCAATTTATTATCCAAACAGATTGAGGAAAAGTTTAAATACAGTATGCATAATGCTAACAGCAGGTCTATTAAAGGTGTAGTGCAGAGCAGTATTGTTTGATGGTTGACAATAGATATATCCTTATACAGTAATTTCTTAACATGAGAAGATATTAAGATTTGTTTTAGAAGTTACATTAATAATTTTGAAATAATATTTAAGAGTACCGATAACATATGAGTTATGTAGATAACCCCTTAGGGAAAGGAAATTTATAAATATAAGCATTTTTTTACCAGGTTAATTTAGAAAATTGGGTGTTAAACTACATTAACATTATTTAAGCAAGAAGTAAACCTGGTTGTGGTGTATTACATTTACATGTAAGTGTTATTATTGGTATCTTTTAGGGGATTTTAAAATTTTTCATTACTTTAACATGGTTTCACATATTGACATTTCAATGGAAAATCACACAGTAATTATGGATTTGTTTTAGGATATACATAATTTGCATGTCATATATTGCATTTACACAGTATATTCATATTATATTTGAGAAAAAGAAAACATGAGACAACATTTTATTAAATGGTCACACAAATTAATGAAAAAAAAAACAACACCTTGTAAACTATTTACAGTCAGTAAAAAAGTTTGTACTATGGCTTTAGTATTATGTCTTTTTAATTACTTGTTTTGACACATTCATGTTCTTTTATTTGTAATTTTTATTGTTAAACATAAATTTATTATAATTATATAAGAAGCTCTTTATGTAAAATATGACAAGAAATATGGGTACAGTTTAAGTTACATACAATAAGAATAACACACAATTTTGACAATTTACATAACTTTTACATTATTTGGATGGCATTTGTTACAAACATTGGAGTAGGAGTAATCACATTATATATGTAAGTAAATAGGCAAATATTTACATTGTTGTAGGTAAAAAGTCAGTGAGTATATGGTAGGATGAGTTTACTTAACATGGTTTCACATATTGGCATTTTAATGGTAGAACACACAGTTATTATGGATTTGTTCATAACATATACACAGTTTGCATGTCATGTATTGCATTCACACAGTATATTCACAGTATATTTGAGTAAAAACGAAAAAAAGAGACACAATTTTAGAAATTGCTTACACAAATTATTGGAATATAGCACCTTCTAAATTATTTATTGTATGTTAATTATTGTGTAATATGGTTATGGTATAATGTATTTTAAATTACTTGTTTCTATGCATTAATGTAATTCTATGGATAATTTCAATTGATCAACAGAAATTTGTTTTAATTATATGAGAAGCTCTTAATGTAACATGTGACAACAAGTTTGAATACCGTTTAAGTTATATAGATCTACAGTAAGATAAAAAGACACACAATTTTGACAAGTTTTTCAACATTTACAAATTTGCATGGCAATCGTTACTTTCATTGGAGCAAGAATAATAACATTTTTGTAAGTAAACATTTTAAGTTATATACAATAAAAATAACACACAATTTTCATAATATTTACAAATGTGTATGGCATTCGTTACATACATTTGGTCAAGAATAATAGCATTATTGTAAGTAAATAGGTTAATATTTGCATTATTGTATATATGTAGTAAGTGAGTATCTGATAGTATGAGTATACTTAACATGGTTTCACATATTGACATTTTGATGGAAAAATACACAGTTATTATGGATTTGTTCATAACATATACATAATTTGCATGTCATTTATTACATTCACACAATGTATTCACCGTATATTTGATCAAAAAGGAAAACAAGAGACAACATTTTAATAAATGGTCACACAAATTAATGACAAAACAGCACCTTATAAATTATTTACAAATTAATTAGAAAACAGCACTTTATAAATTATTTACAGTGTATAAATGAGTTTGTACTATGACTATAGTATAATGTTTTGTTTTGTTTTATACTTGTTTTAACACCTTGATGTGATTTTATGGATAATTTGTGTTGATGAACAGAATATAATTACATGAAAGACTCTTTTATGTAACATGTGACAACAAGTTTGTATGCAGTATAAGTTTGATATAGCTAAGATATATTAAATTTAATGAACATAGTGAGTTGAAGACTAAGATTTGGTAGACATCAAGTTGAAATAATTGACCTCTGGATAATACATGAACCCACTCTGTGTGACTTGGCAACATGTAGTCAATGTTCTCTACTTGGGTTGGTATCCAAACTTGCAAAGGTCCTGGAGGCAGTTTATCCTAATGCTTTCTTTTTGGTTGGAGACTCTGATGTATAGAGTTCAATTCATTGAATTGTATACATCGTAATCGGTACATATAATAATAATCGGTTGATGTATTAACCATGAACAGTGGAAAACTGTAATTTGATTTTTTCAATATTTCACATGCTTATTAGTTGACAATCCAAGCAGGGCAGTGCGTGGCTCTGAATGGAGAAGAGCGCGTGACCCGGCTTTTTGACCTTACTCTTTAACTAGTGATAAGACGAAAGTAATTATAGCGCCAACATGATAAAATAGGTGTTTTTCGAAATCTTTGTTTAGGCAACTTCTTTACTCTGTACTCTTTACTGAGAAAAGATTACGTTATTCCATGAACGCAAACAAATATCCCATATGTTATAATCTAGTTCAATTGTATTTATTAAACTGAATTTCAAAACATTTTCATAAATTAAAATATCTGTTAAAAAATAAGTTGATTCATTATCACGGAAGTCTCCTTAAACGGTCAGTTGTTTGACACGAATGCATGAGATAACACGTGCACTCACCAGTATGGTTGGCGCCTCGCCCGGTTTGTACAGCTGCAGGTTACCCTGTTCGTCCCTGTAGGCCAAGGGCTGGTCCAGTCGCACCCGGCCCGACCCAGGGGACGTGGCCCCGCTGTGAGTCATATTAAGTCCCGCGGGGTAAGGTCACGTCAGCGTTCCATTTGATTTGAAACTCGTGAGCTTTCCAGATGAAATAGAGTGCGTCAGAAGACCTTCGATACAAAATATTGAAGATGCCAATAATGTTCTTACAAAGTTGATTCCTTCTAACCCGTATTCCTAGTGCCTTTGCGTCGATTTCTTAATGAAGTCGAGCTTTCTTTGAATCACGTCTTTGCATATCGTGCAAATGCTGTAATAATGACCACGCCCCATTGACCCTATTGCACCAAGTTTGGGAAGAACGCCAGAACCTTCTGATATAGCTTTTTTTTATTACAAACTGCAATAAAGTTCTTTTGATAATTATTAACATGCATATTTGTACAATTTATAGAAACGGGAAATTTCTGTTAGATAAACATTAACTTATATATGCATATTGTACAGTATACTTAATTGTCGACATCAATTAAAAATCAAATTAACCTATGTGTACGGCATTTGAGACAGCTGAAGCTAATTATAAAACATTGTTCAATTAATACATATCATTATTTGTGATGGTATATTATAAACGTTCAGCACTTACTAGTAATTATTATGCGGTAATTTGTTATATCCTTTTCTTCAGCACTTTCCTTTTTCTTTTGTTGTACACTTGCATAAAGTTTCGAACTACTAGAACACAGTTGTTTGTTTCCGCCGATTACTGAGTAATGGTATATTTATTACAGTCATATTCAATACACTCAACAATGCGACTAATCTTTTCTTAATCCAGCGCCTTTCAAAATCAATAGACCGTTAAATAATGTTCAGCGTATCATTACATAAAACATAATGTCACATTTAAAAACAAAGAAAGTTAAATTGTGAATAACTCCATGTTACGCAAAAGTATTGGTTACAATAAATAGCACAATATAAAAGTGATTGTGAAAAGTGAAACATTATCAATAACTCAATGAAGCGCAACATTATCGGTAATTCAAATAAGCGAAACATAATCATTCAGTAACTTTAAATAGCGCAACATGATCGTTAACTCTGAGTAGCGCAACATCATCAATTGCACAAGAAGCGCAACAGTATCAGTAACTATAAGAAGTGCAGCATAAGCAGTAATTCATAGTAGAGCAACGTAATCAGTAACTCAAAAAAGCGCAACGCAATCAGGATTTTTTTATTGAAATACTACTTAAACCTTAATCGGCAAAGGTTTGATTGCTTTAATACAGTACTGAATTATAGAATGACTAGTTATTGCCCAGCCCCATTCTTTGACATAGTCAATCAAATCTGTAAAATTCCTCATTTATGTCAAGCGACCATAACAATTACCTTCGCCCATTATTCGAGTACAATACCAGTTTGTTAAACGTGTGCTTAAGGCACAATGAAAAACCAATAGCGCAGCGTTACACAATACTCTGTGTCTATTCATAAGATTTAATTTAAGATTTACTTTCAAAGCGGCATTACATAGCAGACATAACATTTCTGTAAACATTAATAGACCAAATGTAAAAAGGTGCTAGTTGTAAACGTAGAATTGAGTATTGGGTGTTGTGTAGTATAAATAGTAGTTTGTCGAGAACAACATAAGCAGAAGAATTAGTTTAAGCAGCATCAGCAGCGGTTGCAGCATTAGCAGAATTCGTGGTAGTAGTAGTGAAAGAAGTAATAATAGAAAAGTTTAAGTAGAAAAAGTAGTAGTCATAGGAGTAGTAGCAGCATTAACATCATCAACAGTAGTATTTAAAGCAGTTTATCTGAGTCCTGATTGCCGAAGATTAAATTAAGGCTGTATCTAGTGCTGCACATTATTAACGCTTACCAGCTGTTATAAAGGCCAAACATCAAAAGAAATTCGATTTTGATGTTGTTGGATAAAAAAGTTGTTCACATGTTTTCAGAAAGATAGTTAAGACTATTTGTTTATGAAGAAGACGATCGAAATCTTCTCAGTTTGTAGCAAAAACAAGGATGGAATATGAAACATGTGACATCAATGAAACCTGGTGATTTTGGGTTAATATCGTGAATGTATTTCATTTGGTTTGATATACAACTACAAAACAAACAACTGTTCAACTGCGTTTCGTTTAATTGAAAACTACAACGCAAACACCTGGTGTACTTCGTTTGGTTGAATATACGACTACGAAACAAATAACTTTTCTACAACATTTGGTTGGCCTTAGTTCATTAAGAACACTATTACATATCCGTAGGACAGCTGCATTGACATTTATAATCCTAATGTATTCGGTTTCATCGACAGGCGTGTGTGGACCTGGGAAATAAACACCGACCACTGATTTATAGGTGAAAATCATACTAGTGTGAGATATACGTGTCACCTTGTTTGTGGACATGTCTAGGTATCATCTCAACACGGAGAAAGTGGTCAAGCTGAATGTTGGAGGAACCTTTTATAGCTCGACCAAAGAAACTTTGACCAAGGTATGTCATTCCTTAATTGCGTTTTAAGTGACACGCGTACCAATTTAATAAAATGTATCGTACAAACACATAACTTTTGTTTATTTCTTAAATACTAAACATGTTTCTTTCATAGCATCCATCAGTAGTATTAACTATTTAAGGACACGCGTCCAATACTAAAGGTCTAAATTTTGTATAAATTAGTCAACTGATTACGTGTAAACTTGCTCATATATGTATCTGCATATGTGTATGCTAATGATTGGAAGATTAACAACCCTTGTTGTCAATAATCAAATTTGCTACACGTGTTTATAGTTCACTTTTGCGATGTGGTATTAAATAACAGCGGTTATAAAAATGACGAGAAGGATGTTTACCTCACAACGAAGTCACAATCGCTGGTTTTTAATTACAGCCGACGAAACATTACAAAGTTGTGAATGTTTAAAATCAGAAATATAATTTTAAATAAAGGTTAAGGGAAAATATACGGGCATATACACACTACTGTTTTTTTATGGACTCCCTACCAGGTTCACGGAAGCTACATCGGGCGGATATTCACTGGCGATGCCCCCTGTCCGAGAGATGAACGAGGAAGTTACTTCATTGACCGCGATGGACCCATGTTCAGGTCTGGTGGCTTTGAGATGTTGGGGGTAATTGGGGAATTTATTCCATTTAAAACTTTGAGTGGTGGAGCGATACTCAGCGTCACAAAATGGTGGTCAATACTTTGTTGATGCATGTTTTGGCAGAATTAACTAAAATTGAAACGAATATATAGTCGTAAAACAGCTGCGATCTCAACACGTCCAATTAGTAAATTTCAAAACGTTAAGATGTCTGCCATTGTTATCAGCTACCCCTATCAATCAAATAGCAATTATGTAATATAATTTATAAATAAAAATACATTACTTTTTTTTTTTAAATTAACATATTTTTTTATAACAAATGCACTCAATATGAAAAACGATGGATCGAAACTAGAAGTGTATACTACTTTGGAGCATGATCTCTTTTTCTATTCGCAAAGGGCCATACAAAACTGTATTACTTCATAAACAAAACTAAAAATTCCGCCCATCCTCTTTCTTAGCTGAGTTTCTGTTCCCGCCTCATAAAGAGACACAAACACACACATACTTCATGATATTATAAAAAATGTATGTGATTGCAGGCATATTCTTAACTACCTTCGCAGCGATCGACTATCGGTGCCATACGGTTTCCGTGAATTCGCCCTGCTCAAAGTCGAGGCCGACTTCTACGGGCTTCAGGCTCTCGTGCAGGAAATCGAGGTCATACTCGTGTCGTTCGAGCGGAAACGTCGACGCCGACCCAACCCGAACCGGAAGAAAACCAGTCAGAGCGTGAAAGAGTTACATGATTTACATCGCGTACACGAGCGCGACGGCGATTTGTATATTTCTGACGAAGATTCAGACTGGTTTTACGATTAAAAAGGTCTTTCTTGGGAGGCAGCTTGAATATGTGTGAAAAAAGTCCCATCGTAATACCAACATAATGGTTACTCGATACAAAGTAACGACATTATTGAAGCGTTTTTAGCTGGAGGTAGTTGTGTTAATGTTCGAAGAAGGCTCAGTCAAATGTAATGGTTTATTGGAAATGGAAACAAAGTAGCTACCATATTGCCAAATGTACTGCTGTATGTTTTTTTCACTGATTCCTCGATAAAGAAATATGCTATATTAGGAGTACTGGCGTTAAGAGATTTCTGTGGATTAAAAAACGTTGCTTGGTGAAGTGTTATCGCCATGTACTAACAGCATTGAAATTTTATTACTTAAATAATAGGTACCAGCTGGTGGTAATATAAACATGGAAGATATTATTATCTTGTCAAGTGATTCAACAAAGGAGTTCGTAATATAGAGTTTTGATGTGTATGTTTTGCATACTGCTATTAGTATTCATGTTCGTTTTTGTCTCAATATATCAGGGTCAATCACACGGATACAAAAAAAAAATACAAAATAGACTATCATAGATATTTATTGAAGCAAAATGTACATTGTCATCGTCAGCTTGCTTGCATGTTGCGTCTTGTAAAAGGACGAGTGTGTAAAATGGACAATCGATATAAATAACGAAGTAACTCCTTCGGTGTCGCAACAGATTTTCTTGTCGACGTACAAACATGTACACTGTGATCACTGATGCAACCCGTGCGTATGAGTGCTTGATCTGTTAGGAAATATTGATACCGACCACGGCAAGACGGCAGGCGAGTTATATACAAGAAAGTGAGTCACACAAATGCAACAGCTGGAAAATGTCCATATTGCGTTTCATCACATGCGCACACTCTTTAATTGGTTTGAAATTAACTAAATCTCTTTCACATGTACGTAAACTCATTGCTGAAACATGCACAAGAAAGAACTTAAATTGTGTGAGGATTTGCACTGCTTGGTTTTGGGAGGTCACTACAAGGTCCGATATTCATAAAAATAAGGGAAATCTTTACCTTAGTTGTAGCTAATGGAAAATTTCAGATCCAGTTTTCTATGCTACACCCAGGGTTTTGTGCTTGCAAAAGGCGAAAAAAGCAAAAGTTTCAATGGTATATGTACATCTATACATGAACCAGCCAATGACTTAAGACTTCATTAAATTCATACATACTTTCTTAAGTATGGGCCTTGTGAATACGGGCCCAGTGACATGCATAAGTGTATTTTCTTTTATGTAACGAAGCACTGTTTTGTTGAACACAATACAATGCATAGGGTTAAGAAAACCGTTGTTCTGGCAATTTCATTTCGAGTTTGAACAACATTAAAACTTGTGACGTCCTGATTATACATCGGAATCACGATTTGGTATACGATTAAACACACGTAGTTTGTTTTATGCTTTGTATATGTACCAGTCCATTTGAATCATTGAACAGTTTGCATTAGTGATACCTAATATTTATTTTACCATTGTATTTATTTTCAAAATAATATGCAGTTATTCATGTTCATGGTGATGAATTTGGACTTCGATAAACTCGTACATTGTCATATCTTGATTGTAATAAAACAGTATTGGTGGGAAAAAAAACTCTTTTTGAATAGATCCATGTATATCCATTAAGGAATTATAATATCTCCG
Organism: Dreissena rostriformis; assembly: GCA_007657795.1. NCBI lineage: Eukaryota > Metazoa > Mollusca > Bivalvia > Myida > Dreissenidae > Dreissena > Dreissena rostriformis. Next base: position 59,600 of record VMBQ01001539.1, read on the forward strand.
GATCATCACTGTACAGGACTTTGTTTTTCTTAACGAACTCAGCCTCACCTTTCACAGCCCCAACCACCGCCCCCTGCACAAAAAGATTTTTTTTTTTTTAAATCAGACCAGAACACTTCAAAAAATGATATTCTAATATTAAATATACGGTTGCCATGGAAACGCTCATATATTGTTCATAGTCCCAAAAATGACGTGAATGTTATTTACTAAACTTGTCATGTACAAAAACCGGTTTAGTTCACAATTCCACGAAACGTACGGAAAATAGAAAAATATGCTTAGATTAAAACTAGTTTTGCTAATAATTGTACATTATTACCAATGAGAAATAGTTTCATTTAGTTATTTAAAATGATTATCAATATGTGTTATCAATTTAATTTGCAGACTTTCGTATAAAATTAGCACGCATTTGACCTGGTACATTTTACCCTCAATTCCGAATAATAGATCATTATTATGACGTCACAATAAATATGACGTCGTAATCCGAATTAACACGGTCCTTAGTTACTGAAAATTAATACCAGCGAAAGACGTGTTTATATCGCTCTCTAAAATTAGTGAAATTACGCTCAAGTTAAACAATTTGCTTGATATTAAAGGTATGGTTATTCGCAGTCGCGAATATTAAACTCATTTAAAATGCAAAATATAAACTAATACAATGACGAACACACTTTAAAAAATGTGTACATGGGCGATTGTGGATGGGATGTGGTTAACTATTACGTTTTTTTTTAAATTATTTATGTTAATAAAGTTTAATAGTGAAGTTTGTTTTAGATTTAATTTGTATGAGGTGTACATATAAAAAAAACTGTTCGAAAGTGTTACGTAATTTAGGAGTGGGGTCAGAGATTTGTGTCACTTTGTGCAGGGGGAGGGTAAAAATCGTCAAACATAACGTGACATACTTTAAAGACGGCCCCTTGGATATTCAACTTCAAAACAAACACATTGTGTACAACATTTGGTTGGCCTTCGGTTCATTAAAAACACCATTACATATCCGTAGGACAGCTGCATTGACATTACTAACAATAACTTGTTTCATCGACAGGCGTGTGTAGTCCGGGGAAATAAACAAAGACAAGTGATCTTTCTGTGGAAATCATACCGGTGTGAGATATTGGTATTACCGTGGTTTGTGGACATGTCTAGGTATCACCTCAGCACGGAGAAAGTGGTCAAGCTGAATGTGGGAGGAACCTTTTATAGCTCGACCAAGAAAACCTTGACCAAGGTAGGCCATTCGTTATTGCGTTTTAAGTGACACGAGTAACAATAAAGGGATAATACACGTTTTCGAGGGCATGATCTTCTGCGGGCGCTCGAAAAATCCGTTCCTGCCCGAGTGCGCAGCACGATAGCAGGAACAGATTTTGAGAGCGCCCGCAGACGATCATGTCCGAAAATATGTGTCGTGTTCTGAGAAAACTGGGCATAATGCTTGTGCGTAAATTGTCATTCCAGATTACCCTGTGCAGTCCGCACAGGCTAATCAGGGACCACAATTTCTGCTTTTATGGAATTTTTCGTTTAAATGATGTCTCTTCATAGCGAAAATCCAGTTGAGGCGGACTGCACAGGCTAATCTTGGACGACACTTTTCGCACAAGCATTTTGCCCAGTTTTCTCAGAACGCGACACATATGTGTATTTTCGCTATTATTGCATAAACAAATCACACATACCAAAATAAATTAAAATAACATTGAAAACAATATTTCTTGTTCATTCGACATCGACAAAATAATTCGATTATTTCATAAGACGTCATACAGTTCAAGGTTGTGTTTTACATATGCCTCACTCGGTCATCATCAGAAATGACGAGGCTTTACCTTCGGATAGACAGTTTTCGATATAAAATGTGTTTGAACAGTGGATTAATGCATTTTTTTTTAGCTATTATTGCATAAACAAATCAAACATTACCAAAATAAATTAAAATAAAATAAACTTAGGGAAGTAACTGCGCGTGGACCAGTTTAGGGATATGAAAAACACATAACAGGGCTAAAACGGCACGTGAATCGCCTTGTTTATGCACGATTTCTCCCGTTCAAGCCCTCCTTTTGCCAAGTTTCTGCATCCCGCCAGAGGGCATTATAGATAGAGTTTATGCAATAATTTAATAACATATATTTTACAAACACGTTAATTTGGTTTATTTTAATTAATTCAGTACTAAACATGTTTCTGCCATAGCCTTCATAAGTAGTATTAACTATATAAAGACACGCGTCTAAAACCAAAGGCCTAAATTTGGTATAAGTTAGTCAACTGATTACGTGTTAACTGGCTCATATATGTGTCTGCATATGTGTTTGCTAATGATTGCTAGATTAACAACCTTTGTTGCCAATAATCAAATTTGCAACAAGTGTGTATAGTTTCGAAAACCGACGTAGTGTTAAAGGGAAAATTGGTATAATAATGAAGATAAGTTAACATGCACATGATGTTTAACTCATCACAAAGTCAAATTAAGTTTGTTTTGAAATACACGTGTTAAACCCTTACCAATATGTGAATATTTAAAATCCCAAATGTACGACCATATACACAATAACATTTGTATGGACCTCTTACCAGGTTCACGGAAGCTACATCGGCCGGATATTCACCGGCGATCCCCCCTGTCCGAGAGATGAACGAGGAAGTTACTTCATTGACCGCGATGGACCCATGTTCAGGTCTGGTGGCTTTGGGTAGTGGGATGAACGGAGAATGTATTTAAGTTGCGATATGGGAAAATGGGACATAATGCATAAGCGTAAAGTGTCGTCCCAGATTAGCCTGTGCATTTCGCACAGGCAAATCAGGGACGACACTTTCCGCAAAGACTTGATTTTCGCTTAGAAAAGACTTCATTTATTGGAGAAAAATCCTAAAAGCGGAAAATGTCGTCCCTGATTAGCATGTGTCGACTGTACAGACTATCCTGAGACGATACTTTTAGCACATATATTTAGCTCGGTTTTTCCATATCGCGGCTCATTTCATTTCAAACTGTGGTTGGTGGAGCAATAATCATCGTCAATGCATAATAGTCAAAACTTTGTTTATGTAAGTTATGGCAGACTTAAGAACGAAGAATCTAAATAAAATTGACACAAATCTAAAGTCGCCTTAAAACTGCTGTGTTGAATACATTATTGTATACTTCGATGATGTATGATCTTCGATTGATTATTTTCTTTTCACATTGGACCATACAAACAAACTTGATACTACATAAAACAAATGCCATCCATGCACTTTCTCTAACCGATTTTCCGTTGCTGCCACATATAAACACACACACACAAACTCTTTACTGTTATAATAAAAAATGCATGTCATTTCAGGCACATTCTAAACTACCTACGAAGCGACCGACTCTCAGTGCCATACGGTTTCCAGGAATTCGACCTGCTCAAGGTCGAGGCCGACTTCTACGGACTTCCGGCGCTCGTGCAGGAAATCGAGGTCATACTCGATTCGTTCAAGCGGAAACGTCGACGCCGACCGAACCCAAACCGGAAGAAAACCAGTCAGAGCGTGAATGAGTTACATCGCGTACACGAGCGCGATGGCGATTTGTATATTTCTGACGAAGATCCCGACTTCTGGGATTACGATTAAATTGATTTTGTTTTCTTGGAGGCGGCGTTTTTATGTGTGAAAATGTCCCATTATGATACCCACAAGATGGTTTCCATTCACAACTACGCTCCCGATAGGGAAAAACAACAAAATACAACAACATATTTTTTTTTGGTAAGTCGTTGGTATGACTAACTGACTGATACCGAGTATTACTCCTCTCTTCTCATGCATTGTATATACAGTCCCCATATGCATTAAACATACAAGCATACAATATATTTCATACAAGTCCATACATTCTCATAATACACCCATAGTCATCAAACATACATAAAAGCATGAATACAAACAAAAGCTTTGTCACCGTTACAACCATCATACAGCGTAGTCTACTACAACGCTAGGCATACTGTATGCCGGCAGAGGTCCCTACTCGTAGGCAACTATAAAGGCAGCCACGCCTTTCAACGTAGACTGCTACATCACCAGGCATAATGTATGCCTACACGAGTCCCTCCTCGTACTTAACTATAACGGCAGCCACGCCTATCGTCTCTCCCGGAGAAAGAATCCCACAGTGGGATAAATAATATGATACTGGTATACATGTATATATCGAATACATTGAATGCATACTCAATGTGAGTAAACGCATGACCTGTTGTAAAAACACAATCCTAAGTTTCAAATATTAGCTTGTTCCAGGATAAGAAGCATGTAGATTAAATATTTAAACAACAACACTAGTAATGTTACTCTTACTATTTTTTAAAACAAATTAAAATTAACGTGTGTATCGATCAGTCAATCCTAACGATGAATGACTGAACGGATTTACTCGGCTACGAGGAAAACTCCCTCTTACAGAGCCACCTTTCGGATCTACATGTACAAGGGAAAATAGTTTTCGTCTAATTCGCTCGTGCTCAAACGACGAAAACAATATAACTCGATACAAAGTAACCACATTATTAAAGCGCTTTTAGCTGGAGATATTTGTGTATATTGGGAAGAACGCTCAGTTAAATGTCAGTGTAATGGTTACTCGAAACAAAGTTACAAACATGTAGGCGGTACTGTATGTTTTTCTCACTGATTCCTCGATAAAGAAATATCATGCTATATTTGGATTACTGGCATAAGCGGATTTCTGTGGATTAAAAACGTTGCTTGGTGACGACGTCTTACCGTCATGTACTTCCAGCATTGAAATCCAGATACTTCCATAATAGTCGTCACCAGTTCGATCCCCACAGTGGGAGCGTTCTTTAAATCTCCCCCAAAGACACCAAGTACTAATTCTAGTCCCAGGAAACGGACTCGAGCGCGTTTCAAATAAGCCTGAGGCTTTCTATGCAATCGAGCTAAAATAAATAGGTTTACACTAATAATATGTGCAATCTGGTGGGAATATAAACAGGTCAGATATTATTATCTCGCCATGTTACTCATTAAAGGATTTCATAATATAGAGTTGAGATTCTTAAAAAAAATCTGAACGGCTAAAAAACAATGTATTAACATTACATGTTAACCAACTCCTGAAATTGGACGGAAGTGGCGATATTGTCTTGCCATACGCATTGTGTTTTGAAATGTGCTGTGCACGTGTGCATTTTTTGGATACTGCTTTTAGTAGTCATGTTCGTTTATGTCTCAATAGGTCAGGGTAAACAAACGGAATAAAACACATACAAAAAAGCATACATATGTATGGAATCAATATGTACATTGTCATCGTCAGCTTGCTTGCACGTCGAGTCTTGTTAAAGGAAGAGTGTGTAAAATGGGTAATCGATATAAATAAGAAAGCAACTCCTTCGGTGTTGCAACAGATTTTCTTTTCGACATACATACATGTACATTGTTATCACTGATCAAGAGAAAATGCAACCCATGCATATGAGTGTTTGATCGGGTAGGATTATTGATACCTATAGAATTATTGAAGACGGCAGGCGAAAAAGTGAGCCACACAAATGCAAAAGCTGGAAAATGTCTATGTTGCGTAACATCACAGGCGCACACTCTTCAATTAGTTTAAAATAAACTAAATTTCTTGCACATATACACATCCCTTTGCTGAAGCATAGACAATAAAGAACTGAACTCGTGTGAGGGTTTGCATTGCCTGTTTGTTTGAGGTCACTACAAGGGCCGGCATTCATACAGACATAAGGGAAATCTTAACCTAAGTTGTAGTTAAGGGCAAACTTCAGATCTAGTTTACTAGTGACAGTTTTTATGCTAACAAAAGGCGAAAAAAGCAATATTTACTTGTTTTAAATTGTTTAATGTAAACATATGTCAATTCACAAACTAGCCAATGACATAAGACATTTTTATGTATTCAAGGAATGTTCTTAAGACTTTACCATGCAGTTGTGAATACGGGGGCTTCTGACATGTATAATTGTTTATAGTTGTATTGACTGAAGGAGTGTTTTAATCGATCACAATGTAATATATAGGGGTAAGAATACGGTTGTTCTGGCAATTTCATTTCGAGTTTGAACAAACATCGACGTCACGACTTTGTATACGAGTAAACAAACAAAATGTGTTTGTATGTTTTGTACATTTAGAAATCAATGTAATTGATTGAAAAGTGTGAATATTTGATAACAATGTTTTTTTAATGATTCATGTACACAATACTATGCCGGTATTCTAGTTCATTGGTGATGTATTTTTCTTCGATATACTAATACACTGACATATTTTGATTGTAATATAACATTTATTGTGGAAAAACCTCGCTTTACTTCTCTTTTCGAATTTAGCTATGTATATCCATTTAAGAAATAGTTAATCTCCAAATCGTTACTGAACATGGCATTGTTTTATTTAACAGCGTATGAAATAATTATTTATTTCGTACAATACATGTGAAGCACTACCATCTTTAGTAACCTGATTTCAGTACATACTAGTCATTAACATATACCTTTTTAAACTACAAAAGTCAGTATTAACTACTGCTTCATGCGATCGCTCATAAGGCAATGCCTCATCAACCAATCAGAAGGTCCGGTTACTAAATTATCGTTCCTATAGTTATGCAAAAGTATTGAAGTACGGACCATCTTTACACATTTTAAGTCTCTTATAAATTACTTCAGAGTTATCACGTGCATATATATATTTAGTATGATATGCATATGCACATGAAAGAGACCTACATAAATATATTGTAAATACAATATTAGAAATAAGATTTATTATTAAATAATAACTATCATTCGTATAAGTCAAATATATCGACATAACATATGAACATGATACAGACTTCAACATACGCTATGTACAAGTACAAAATGCACAGAAGTAGATTTTTCCTCTAACCCGACCGACCTTTTTGTGACGATAATTAACCCTTTTTTGTATTTCAGCTTGAATGGACGGCTGCAAAACACCAATTTTATTCGATGATGTTTACAATACTCAACTATGTTTTCTTTATTAACTTTTACATATGAAGAAATATTGTTGCACAGAGATATGAAATATTATGTAATTGAAAATCTTTATTATGCGGGAAATAACTCGTGCATAGTAAAGACAATGAAAATGAAAAGAAAGCTTGACAAACCTACCTAACCTATTTAGACGTCATTCGAAACACAAACATTTTGAAATCGAACACTTACTCGACAGTTATAGGAGAGCTTCTAAGGGCCATTGTTATGACATGCACAATTTAGAGATTTGAGAATATAATATTTAAAAAATCATGCGAATGACGTCTCTCATAAGTTACGTATTTCAGTGTGAAGAATGTGATTGGGAAAACACATGGGGCTGCTTGAGGATCACACGTGAACATGATTGTACTGCCAATTATAACATACTATAACATACATTTGACCCAAACTTCACAAAAGAATGTGCAGAAATTGGTGTGTTGAGTGATGAATAAGACATTATTGTTCAGATCAATGCGTGATTTAATAATACATTTCTTATAAGTGATATGGAAATTTATAAACGTCCAGCACAGTTTATTTACTCATCGTGCACTTTAATTAGAGCATTTCGTATGTACGATATCAAACGATTGGTTAACCGTATGTACGTATACATGTACTTCAAAGTTTAAGTATTTCTTCCGCACCACAGCGTGCGTAAACCCAAACAGATAAACTTGTTATCGATGGAAGGGAGTTTGATTTGAGAGATACTCTTGACAAAAATTAAATGTTTTTGTGTTTAGGTTAATGACGATTTGTTTTTTATTTGAGATGTTCTTAGAACCATTAAAGTTAATGACGAAAAGGATTGTATTTAAGATGTGCTGGGAAATAGTCAATTCTCATCGTGGTCGACAGACAGACAGACGCATATACGGATTAACAGACAGACACACAACATAGAGAGATCGACAGACAGACTTAGGTAAAGTACAAATAGGACTGAATACTGCGATCGGAAATATATCCTTTTGGATTTGTAAAATGACGTTCTTATGAATCACTTCAATCTTGATAAAGCACTTACCGGAAGAGACACTCCTATAAAAAAAACACTCATATATACGCGGATTTCGATGTGCGTCTATTTAATCTCGTATAACATATAGCATGTGACGCTGGATTTGTGTTGTAATATTTGTATGCTCTTAATATTTTGTACATATTTGTGTATATGTTAAAGTAATCATTTTAGATTTAACGTTGTTGTTTTCGTCCTATAAACACCGCTTTGGAGTATGAAAGCTTAGTAAGTTCACAACGCGGGCGCTTGTCCGAATAGGACAATCGCGCATCAGAACGACAAAGAGTTGTGTATTGTCTAATTAACATCCATACCGTGACTTATAATTAGATTATACATTTTTTTTGCACAACCATATTTACTGTTTTGCGCGCAGAATCAAATCTTTTGTTACGTTGTTTCATTAGACAGTTCAACCGTGCTATTTTTTCTTTAGAAAATATACCGAGTTTATGTTAAAATAAATGTTACAAAACGTTTTTTTCTATCCTTATAATATTACGAAATTCAATTCTATTTTGACAGAATAATTAACCATAATATTTTTTTTCCATAGAAACAAATTACAAGTATCATTTAAAATTACATGATAAAAATCGATATTTCTTTCCATATGTTATTACGGAATGGACTTCTATTTGGAACGAGTAAAACCAGCAAAGTTTTGAATTGATGGAATTGTGAACTAGTTCTCAATTTATCAAACGGCATATTAATATGAGTAGACGTCATCTTAGGGTCTTTGGCCGGTTGCATGTAAACAAAAACTTAGTTCGCTTCGCCTTTTAGTTTGTCTAACGATGTTTGTCAAAGGATTTAAAGCAAATATATCAGATTATTAAACTATGTATAACTGTGCAATGGGAGAATCAAAGAATCGTACACTTATTAAGGTAGAAGAGTAAACCGTCCAGAGGCAATTGGAAGATTTTCCCTATCAACTGCAGACGACACGGTCAACCATGGAAAGGCAAAAAGAAAACGACAAATGGGAAGCAAAGGGTACGTTAGTCTTGACGTTTCCGTTATTTTAACCATTTAGGCGTCATGTTAGGACAAACTCATCTTGGACCCTTCTCCTATATGTATCAAGTCGGCATTGTGGATTCTACACTACACACAAAATAGCTAATAATCCACGGATTACGTCATATTATTTGGACTTCTTGGGCCCGTATTCATTGTTGTTTTTTGTAATAAGATTGTTTCTTCCGCTAATTGCTTTATCAAGATTGGAGTGATTCATATGAACGTCATTTTACAAATCCCAAAAAGCGTATTTGCGATCGAAGTATTTAGTCCTATTTTTCTCATACACTTCTGATACGCCGTTATTTACTGGTATATGATACATGTGGGTATAAGTTAAATAGCCTATTTAATGTGTCGTGATTGTCTCTTAGCATAGCGTATTTTGGGGTTGCGATTTTACTACTACGGTACGTTCTTTATTTCAATTTCTTTCTTAAAGAAAATCCATTCACATTCATGAATCATTATAATTGGGTGCTACATTTTGTACATTGCAGTTATTTGGGGCTTCTTCATCTTTCTAGCAATCGGCCTTGCTGGAATCAGCATCGCCAAGATAATCATGGGTAGGCAATAACCGCCACTCTGTTCAAATAATGTTGCTATCAATGCTCGAAATTCAGCCAATGAAATTAACCCATTTATGCCTAGCGTCTAGAAAAAAGGCCTTGGCAAACAGCGTAGACCCAGATGAGACGCCGCATGATGCGGCGTCTCTTCAGGGTCTGCGCTGTTTGCTTAAAGGAATTTATGTAAGAAATATTCTAAATATAGAAATAAATATACAAGACAGCCCTAATTTTGGAAATAAATTGATCCAATTTAGAAGGATGGAAGAGTCCACTAGGCATAAATGGGTTAACTACATTTATAGTGACCCAACAAACACTTTGATATCGTATTTCCTTTTGTAACCGGACTTTCCTCTAAACCGTTCTTGTATCATGAATCCGGGGATATCCGGTTGTTGAGTGTTTTTTTTTCAACTGTGTATACAATATTTGATGAAACGCTTGTTGACGTCGAGTGTATTTATATTGGCAAAATTGACCATGCTTGATTACTGTAGTTTCGAGAAAGCAATTTAAACATAAAACGGTGTATTAAAAAAATTGCTGTAAATTGTAATTGTACCTGCATAAAATGTACACTTTTGATTCCTTATGCTTTATGCTAAGTTTATATTGTATTGTTTAAAAAATAATATTTTAGACCTTACCATACTCTTTGACATTCGTCTTCAAAATCGGCAAATGTCCGGAAATAAAACACTCAGCTTCAATTGTTTATAATTTCACTTGCTGCACGTTTCAGGCACTATATACCTGCACGACTGCGACATCGAGAAGATGATACCGATCTACCTGATTATTAGCGGCGTGTTGCCGATGTTGTTTGGCAGCTTCATTGTTCGCAGCTTCCGTGACAAATACAGTCCGTTCGAAAAGCTTGCTCGTGTCTTTAATTGGAGCCTGCTCGCCTTCATCATCAACACCGTCTGGCTCATTTGCGGTACGTGCCAATAGCCTTATTACCTCTGCGCAGAGGTTTGACTGGTTCCGAGCTTCGTTCATTAAACTCACTGTAGGGATAACAAACAAAGGAAAGATAATCTATAATTCTGTTACTAATTTGTTAGTTTTATCAATCCCCTACATGTTTCATCGCCATTATAAATCACGTGCCACAAATCACAAGTCTGAAGGCAGGGTAATCTCCCCCAGTGAATAACGCATCTTCTGAGGTTGTTAAGCACGGAGAAGATGCGACCACTGCAGTAATGACTGCACTATGGCAGAAGTTGGGGGGGGGGGGAAAATGATCCNGATTAAGAGCTATACGGAGCACACTTGAACATATGTTCAACTGCAGAGTCATCATTGAGAAACATCTGCAACACCAACGTGAGCTCTTCAACAACTAAATAGACATTAACAAAGCATTCGACCGCGTGTGACATTATGACCTATTGCAATTTCTGAGAAAGTTAAATATTGACTTAGGGCTGATGTAAGTCATCCAGGAACTGAACGGAAACGCCTGTATCGCAGTTCTTCTCGATGGACACGGTTGACCACTTCAGGACGTAAGAGGCGTCCGTCAGGGATTTCTGCTCTCCCCGTCCTGTTTAACATTTTCCTTGAGAAGATAATGCAGAAGACCCTCATAGACCACCATACCCATATCTCCATGTATGACAAACACATATCTTTCTTCAGATTCGCTAAAGACTTCACCAACAAACTCACTGAAAGAGCAGTATAGTACTGGATGGAGGTCAGCACGGAGAAGTCAAAGATCATGGTGAACAGCACGACCAATACATGTGCAGATATCAACATGAAAGGAGGCGAGAAGATGGAATACACGACAAGCTTCAAGTACTTGGGGACGATCCTGTCAACTGTTGGCACATGTACCGCTGAGGATCGAATAAGAATTGCCTTGTCGACCGCTGTCATTGCCAGACTGAGCAGGTTGTCGACAAGCAGCTTCATCAGCTTTCCCACCTAGTACAGGCTCTACAAGTCCCTTGTCGTCTCCATTCTACTGTACGGCTGTGAGACCTGGACGCTTCAGGCGGACACAGAATGCACGATACACGCCTGTAACACAAATGTCTCCGAAGACTGCTCCGTTTCTCCTGTATGGAGCACAATACAAACGAGTACGTCCGGAACATAACAGCAGCACTTTTTGGCAACAAGAACCAATCCTTACGACCGTCAACAGACGAAAGCTGGCTTGGTTTGGGCACGTAACCAATCACGACTATTTAGCTCCAGGGCATTTTGAATGGAGGTGGCCGTCGAGGCCGTCAGAAGAAAAGCTGGATCGACAGTGCGAAAGAGTGGACGTCTCTCCCCATTGATAATTATTCTCAGCAGCACACAACAGACCTGACTGGCGGAGGATCTCTTTGTCGTCGTCCTTCGTTTCTTTCCAACGGTCAGACCGGTTAACGGAATGATAATGATGATGATGATCGAATCCATTATTAGTTTAATATGTTCCATTCCGATTACTTTTCGTCCGTCGTGTCTGTCTGTCCGTATGTCCATCAGACCGTCAGTCCGTGCGCCCGCGTAACTGGATACTTCGATTTCTTAATTATACATTTGCACTATATATATTCCGTATTCAATTATATGATGAAATGATCGCATTTTGTTGCCGTTTCAATATTGACTGTTCCTATGTTCACAGGCAGCATATGGGTGTATCCTAACTACTGGAAGCTGACTTCCCATTACGTGACCTGCTCGAAGAAGGTTATTAGCAACTGTGTTCACGGCACATGCAACATGACGTTCCTGAAATTCGCCTTCTCCATGGTAACCGCAGACTGGATATTCTGGATATGTTTCACGCTCTGGGTAATCTGTGTGATCAAGGAGGCAAAGCGTCCATGAACTCTTCTCTTTGTACAAAAGTATGGCGTACCTTTTGGGTCAAAAGTTTTTATGTAAGCACTTCAGCGTAATAAAACTTCTCCGTACCAGCATATGGTACCGTTTGTGTCAACAGTCCTTTTACATATACATACACGCACGGAAGCGTAATATAATCATAATTGTTCTACTGAATGTACTTTGTAATTCCTCTAACTCTACCACCAAAGGTCGTCCCATTAGGATGAGAAGTGAATTATCAAGTACTCACATCAACAAAGTATAGTGTGTAAATTTAACATAAAGCGTATCGTTTAAGTCAGAAGTTAAGTATACGTGACAGTTTACAATAATTAGAATATTTTAGTTATCGAGTTTAAAAGCAATTTTCATGTACGCACATCGACGGAGTCTACAAAAATTCGACTGTTGTATGTTACTTCTCTGGTCATGTATAGTAATATGGCGTACAGTTTAGGTCAAAATTACCCACGGCAGTCAAAATAGTAACTTATTCATATGTAAATTCCATAAATATCCTGTGGTGTACAGTTAATGTCAAGTGGTCAATTAGCGTGTATTCACGCCAGATGAGTAATTGAGTATATGTCCTTTATCGTAAATCTCTGTAGCATAATATGGCGTACCGTTGTTGTCAATGTCCATACTAGAATGCCAGCTCGATGTAGATGAACAGTTCAACCTGACTTGGCTATTAAAATGGAAACCATTATAGCATTAGTTTTCTTTCTGGTACCACCCTCATGCATGTTTGATAGTAACCAATCACCCTACAATAAAACACAAATGGTAATTCCATATTTTTGTCTATCTAGCGTGACCGCGTGTTGGCGCCCCATGAAGCGCCTGAACATGCCACAAAGATATAACATAATTCTGCCCCTATAGTTTAGTCCAATCTATATACATGTACATGTATGATTACTTTTGGAGTGTGTCTTTCTGCGACTTGCATTTATAAATAATCAATTGTGTTTAATGTTTTTCATCTAAGTATCTATCGTATACGTGTATTCTCATGTTAATACATGTATGATGATTATTCTATGCAATATTAAAATCATTATGTTTTCTTTAATTTATTATATATATTTTACGGTATCATTTTATATACAGTGCTATGTATTTAATAATTTATATAAAATATAGCAAGTATAAACTATAATTTATTTAGTAGTTGGCCTGTGATAACGATATGTTCGGGTATAAATAATATTTAAACATATCAATATGTTTGTTTTATATTAAGCCATGTAGGAAAAATGACTGAAGGTAACTTGATTTAGGCATTATAATTTTACAGAATATTGGACTTCAGTTATCGAGTCTTAGCACTGAATAAAGCATTCGGATAGATTGTCATTCAGTTTTTTTAACTATCAACGAACTTATTTACAAAAAGCAACAAGAATATAATTACACGCATATAGTAATAACAATAAAAAAACAATTCCTCAAACATATCTGTCGACACTTATATACTTCACTATATCAATATAAATAATTATATACGGTCCGACCAATAGATCAAAGTACAAAAAATGCATGTACATAGAACAATTATATTGATTATGTTTATCGTTCTAAAAGTTTCTATTTGATCTTTATTGAAAGCAATTTATGCCTATTCTGAAGATATGTTTTAAAATGAATAAAAGGGGTTATGTTGTTCTGATAATTATTTATAAAAAAATAAAAAAAAAATGCAAACAACATTATAACATTAACAATCTGTGACATTTTGGAATGACCAACTGAAACGTTACAGAAGCTGTTGAATTACCGGACATTCCCAATATGCACATTCGAATCTACTGACATGCTACAAAAATCACACATATTGGAATGTGTGTAACCACACAGCAGTTAATCACTATTATTTGGAATAATTTGCATAATAAATCGATACCGGAAAGTTTTGAGCTTGGTGTCATGTATCAGTCTAAACGATTGAATGAACGATTGATTTGTTTCGATTCTCTGTCAAAAAATATTTTCCCTTTTGTAATTGCCTAAATTTGATTGATTTACTTCGTCATTACGAGTTTTTCTAAGACAAATTGATGAAAGTAAATAATCTGGCGGTTGATAACCAATGTTTTCAGTTTTTCAGCTTGTTGTCCAATCTAGTGGCACACTTTCAATTAGACTGTGGTATTCACTGGTATTTAACCTATACAAGTTTGTGAATTGCTAAAACTATAAGAAATTTTCATCGCTCTATAGTCATAATTTTGTTCTTCATGATTGACACCTTTAATATGACATTATTTATAGAAAATTAAACTTGATAATTGTTTATAAATGAGTTGTTCCAAATTATTTCTTTTCCAATATTTGCGATATTTATTGTTGAGTTGACCTTACTCCAGAGCTTTATTATCGCCAGGTTTAAAGCGATTTAAAAAAAATGTAACTATTTCCTTAGCTTTCCAGAAAAGTACCGGTACTTATTTGGTGTTTTTTTTTATTCAGGTTGATGTATAAATCGATTAATCCAACTAGCTTTTCGACCATCCACAAAACTTTCTGTATCAATCATGTTTAAACTGTCATTTATGTATTTTTGTATAATTTGGTCACGTTTAATCGTGTCAGGTTTGTCAATCCATAAAAACAAAGTGTTTTTTAAAGTGTAAATTTTACTATCATTTGGTATTTCTAAAACTTTAAATGGGTGTATTAGTTTGGCAAAGCAAATGATTTGATAACTGCGAAAGATTTCTCTTTTTGTTCGATTTATGTAAATTATTTAATTTTATGACATATATTGTGTTCAGCTCTTACATGGGTTTTTTATGTCCCCCAGTCTACACTAAGTAGCCCAACATAACCAGTACCTCAAAGTAGCGCAACATAATCAGTACCTCAAAGTAGCGCAATATAATCAGTAACTCTTAGTAGCGCAACATAATCAGTAAATCTGAGTAGCGCAGCATAATCAGTATATCTGAGTATCTCAACATCGTCAATAGATCAAAGAAGCGCAATATTATTAGTTACTATAAGAAGCGCAGCATAAGCAGTAACCCAAAGTAGCGCAACGTAATCAGTAACTAAAAAAAAGCGAAACACGATCAGTAACATTATCAGTATCCCGAAGTGTTGCTAAATTATAAGTTACTATAAGTAGAGCTACAATTTCGGTAACGTAGCGTTACCTTTTTCGAAAACTATAAGTACCGCAACATTATCAGTAACCCTAAGGAGGTCTACATATTCAGTATCACAAAGTACAGCTACAGTAACCCTACGCATAGATGATTTATAAGTTACTGTAAGTAGAGCTACATTATCAGTTTCCTTTATAAGAGCTATATCATCTGTAACTCTTAAAAGCGTGAAAATATCAGTAACTATAGGTAGATATATATAATCAGTTACCCTAAGTACTAGTTTAAAACGTAAAAGTAATAGTAGTTTATAGTTAAAGGAATAATTGTGAAGCATAACAAAAACAGAAGTTATTTACGACAAGCGACCATAACAATGACCTTTGTCCATTATTCGAGTACAGTACCAGATTGCTAATCGTGTGCTTAAGGCACAATGAAATACAATTGCACAGCGTTACACAATACTCTATTTCTATTCATAATATTTAATACGAGATTTACTTTCAAAGCAGTATTACGTAGAAGTAACATAACACAACATAATTTGTAAACAATTATAGGCCAAGTTGTGTTAAAAAGTACTTGTTTAAAACGTAAAAGTAAGAGTAGTTTATAGTAATAGGAATAATTGTCAAGCATAACAAAAGCAGAAGAAATAGTTATAGCAGCAACAGCAGTGGTAAAATAGGGGTAACAGTAGTTGGAAAAGTAATAGTAAAAGTAGTTGTATAATTAGTTGAAGAAGAAATAGTAGAAGTAGTAGTAGTAGTACCAGCAGCATCATCAACAGCAGCAGTATTATAGGTAGTTCATATAAGTCGCAATTGTCGATAGTAGAGAGGGGTTCAGCCAATGCTGTATCTAGTAAGTCACATTATTAACGCTAACAACTTCTATTGACGGCTGTTACCAGCTGTTATCAAGGCCAAACTTTAAAAGAAATTCGATTTTCATGTTGTTTGACAAACATTGTATAGCAAGTGTTTTCGGAAAGATAGAAATAGTTTACACTTTTTATTTATGCAGTTTATACATCGCACATGGATTTGTAGATTCAATATAAAATGTTAACGTTTCTTGCAAAGGATCGCAAAGATTCATTAAATAGACTTACTCTTTTAACACCCCTTTTGAGAACTAAAATAACTTATTTGCACACATTTATACAAGTATGAAGAATTGCACAAGGACATTATATAGATATAAAACTACAAAATAATATATACTACAAACCAAACAACTTTTGTACAACATTTGGTTGGCCTTCAGTTCATTAAGAACACCATTAAATATCCGTAGGACAGCTGCATTGACATTTATAATCCTAACGTATTAGGTTGCATCGACAGGCGTGTGTAGTCCGGGGAAGTAAACACTGTCAACTGATTTTTCGGTGGAAATATTCTGGTGAGATATACTCATCAACGTGGTTTGTGGACATGTCTAGGTATCACCTCAGCACGGAGAAAGTTGTCAAGCTGAATGTGGGAGGGACTTTTTATAGCTCGACAAAGGAAACCTTGACAAAGGTAGGCCATTTGTGAATTTCGTTTCAAGTGACACGCGTCCAATATACCAATATATAAGGTCGGACTTTGGTTTAAATTATTCAACTGATTAAATATAAACGAATGTGTCTGCATATATGCTTGCTACTTATTGGAAGGTTAAACTTGTTGTAAATAAACAACCCTTGTTGTCAATAATCGAATTTGCTACAAGTGTTTATAGTTCACCTTTGAATGCGATGTGGTGTTAAAGGAACAGCGGGTATAATCCCCATCACAAAGTCAAATTCGTTTTTTGTTTTAAATTACAAGCGTTAAACCATTGTCGATACGTGAATGTTTAAAATCCAAAATATATTTCAACATAAACGTTTAGGGAAAGTATACAGGCATATAAACACTGATTTGTATGGACCTCCTACCAGGTTCACGGAAGCTACATCGGGCGGATATTCACCGGCGAGGTCCCCAGTCCGAGAGATGAAAGAGGAAGTTACTTCATTGACCGCGATGGACCCATATTCAGGTGACTTTGGGAGGGTGTGATTTATTTCATTTGAAACACTGCATGGTGATCCAATACTTATCGCCAATAAATGTTAGTCAATACTTTGTTAATGCACGTTTGTGCAGAATTACCGACGAAGAATAAGACTACAATTAACACAAATTGACAGTCGCTTGAAACACGTGTGGTCTCGAACACGTCATATTTAAAAGATTTACATGTCTGCCGTTGTTATCAGGTGCCCTTGTCACACTAAATGTCAATTATTTGAATTAATGTATGCATATTGTGTTCCGAAATATATTAGAATAATAGAGCGTAGCTTTTATACCAAATATGAAAAGAAGGTCAATTAACACAAGGATTTCTCAATGTTGAATACACAATTGTATATTGCATTTTTGATGTTTACCCATTGTATTCCTATTCAACATACGCACACAATTTATTACCACATAATAAAAAATACAAATGCCATCCATACATTTTCTTAGCTGAATTTTCTGTCACATATAGACACACTATCCATAATTTAGCTATCAACAATGCATATCGTTGCAGGCACATTCTGAACTACCTGCGCAGCGATCGACTCTCCGTGCCATACGGTTTCAGGGAATTCGACCTGCTCAAGGTCGAGGCCGACTTTTACGGACTTCCGGCACTCGTGCAGGAAATCGAGTTCATACTCGAATCGTTCAAGCGCAAACGTCGACGCCGACCGAACCCGAACCGGAAGAAAACCAGTCAGAGCGTGAACGAGTTACATCGCGTACACGAGCGTGACGGCGACTTGTATATTTCTGACGAAGATTCCGACTGGTTTTACGATTAAAGCGGTCGTCCTTTGGAGGCAGCGTGTTTATGTGTGAACAAAATCCCATCATTATACCAAAATAATGGTTACACGATACCAAGTAACCACATTTTTAAAGCGTTTTTTTACCTTTAGAGATTCGTGTGTATGTTGTTTAACAATAACATCAATATTGAAATAACACTCAGTAAAATGGCATTGTAATGGTTACTCGATACACAGTAATCACCATATAGGCGTATATAATGCTGTTTTCTCACTGAGTCCTGTATAAAGGAATACCCTGTTACATTTGGAGTACTGGCGTAAGCGGCTTTCTGTGGAGTAAAAACATTGTTTGGCGTCGTCCTACCGCCATGTACTTCCGGCATTGATATCCAGATACATGTACTTAAATAATAGGTGAATGCTGGTGGTAATAGAAACAAGGCAAATATTATTATCTCGTCATGTGACTAAACGAAGGCTTCATAATATAGTGTTCCGATTCATAAAGAAAAACTGAACGGTTAGAGAAGATTGTATTATTATAACAGTTTACTTACTTCTGAAACTGACGCGGAGCTGACGATATTGACTTGCCGTACGAATTGTTTGTTTAATGTGATGTGCGCATGTTTGTTTTGCATAATGCTATTAGTATTCATGTGCGTTTCTGTTTCAATAGGTCAGGGTAACACACTAAACAAAAAAAGACAATCCTACATATGTACGGAATCAATATGTCAGTTTCATCGTCAGCTTGCTTGCACGTTGCGTCTTGTAAAAGGGAGAGTGTGTAAAATGGACAATCGATATAAATAACAAAGTAACTTATTCGGTGTTGCAACAGATTTTCTGATCGGCGAACATGCATGTACATTGTGATCACTGATCAAGAGAAAATGCAACTCATGCGTATGAGTTCTTGATCTGTTAGGATTATAAATACCACGGCAAGATGCAGGCGAATTATATCCAAGAAAGTAAGTTACACAAATGCAACAGCTGGAACATGTTCCTGTGGCGTTACATCACAGGCACTTTAATGGGTTTGAAAATAACTAAACTTAAATGCACATGGACGTATCTTACTTCTGAAGCATGTACAGGGCAGAGGTAAACTTGTGTGTGGGTTTGTAATGCCTGTTTGTTAGAGGTCACTACAATGGCCGGTGTTCACAAAGACTTAAAATCATGTTTAACTTAAGCTCTAGTTTAGAGAAAACTTCCGATCGAATTTTCTGTGCGATACCTAGTTTTGCTGCTTGTAAAAGGCGGAGAGAGCAAACGTAAATCGCATTGAACAGTTGTATGTAAAAATATGTAGATCTTAACACATACTTGCCAAGGGCTTAAGACAATTGAATTTAAGGAATTTTCAAATGTATTAACTAGTCTTGTGAATACGGGGGCTCGTTACGTGTATAACAACGTTAAAACTGGTGACGTCCTGATTATACATCGACGTCACGATTTGGTATACGATTAAACAAACGTAATGTGTGTGTTTTTTTTTTACATGAACAAATCAATGTTATTGATTGAATAATACGTATATGTGATGCCTTATATTTATTTAATCATTGTATTTATTTACACAATACTATGCAATTTGTCAAGCTCATGTTGATGTATTTTTTCTTCGATATACTTATACCAGTCATATTTTAACTGTAATAAAACATTATTGGTGGAAAAAACTCGCTTTGCCTCTCTTTTCGAATACACCATTTATATCCATAAAGGACACACTCCGAATCATAACTGAAGAGGACTTTGTTTTATTTAAAAACTTATGAAGTAATTATTTACATTACTATACACATTTCGTACAATAAATGCTAAGTACTACCATACTAAATAACTTGATTTCAGTACTTATATATTTGGTTCCTTGTAATCTTTCAATTCACCTTTATTTACGAATATACAAGGCATTAGCATATACCGTTTTAATCTAAACAATTCAGTCGTAACTACTGGTAAGTACGCTCGTTCATAAAACAATGCTTGAAAATCCTACAGTCCGCAGTTCTAGTAATGTGCATCCAATTATTCCTATAGTTATGCAGTTTTAAGTACGAACCACCATTACTTGTTTCTTGTGGGTCACGTGTACCAATTGAATATATATATTTAGTATGATATGTATATGTACATTAAAGAGACGCAAATAAATACATTCAAAACAAAATATGAACGAATATCTTTATCTCTTAAAATACCGTGCGCAGCGAAAGATTTAGATATGTTACGAGCCTTGGTATATGATATTGCAATCTTTTTTATGGTTGTCATGGAAACACCCTTTTTTCTAGTCTTTAAAAAGGTGCATATTCAATAATATAATGTGCAATAAAACGACCTATTTGTTATATTATAAAGAATGAACATATGATATGTTATGGTCATTTGGCGTAAATGTTATTTACTATACTTTTCATGTACAGAAACGTATTAACAGTTAAAACTACGATACATTTCGAAACTGTCATGGAAATCTCTTCTCAGTCCAGTCCATTCAGAAAACGATGTGGCGTACTGATTCCACTGGCTTATTTTAGGTTCATGTGCACCCGGGCTCTGCTCGCTTTTACGTACACTACCACAGTGAGTACAATACACACACCGGGGTCTATCCCACGGCGAGGGCCAGGGCGAGGTCAGTTTCCGGGCTGATGTCATGGTTACCAAGACACGTGATCACGTCTTAAAATATAAGAACGATATTGGTCATATATTTTCTTATAAAACAATTTGCAAAATGAACTTTTTTTGTACTGCATACTGATTAAGAAGACACGCGCATCATCATAATTATCATTATCATCATCATCACCATCATCATCCCCATGATCATATTGATTGTTAATGTTCTTCATACTCATCATTATATTCCTCGTAATCACCACCACTATCATCATTTTTTTTCTGCTGCTACATCGTCATTATCATAATCATCATCACCACCACCACAACCACCACAACCACTATTCACACCACAACCACCACCACCATCATAACCATCATTAGCATCAGCATCTTGCACTGTATATATCATACAATATTAAGCACGTACGCAAGCCCATCATAAGTATTCAAACTTTGCCCTACTGCAGTACATGTATCTTATGCAAAAAAAACGAAAATACGCACTCGATGAAGAAATGTTCGTCTGGTTGTCTGATCCAAATGCTCTGTAACTCAAATTTACCATTGTCATGGTTACGCCCTTTGGCAACGGAACGTCTCGCGTGCCGTCGCAGCGGTAAGACCGATTGTATTGCGCAGCGTTCGTTCCGTTCGGGAAAGTTAACGTCAAAACGTGATGTCCTAAATTGGTAACGTTTGGGAAGAAGAAACTGTCAACAGTATAGTTCAAAATTAGAAGCTGCCATTCGTATGAATTATTGACCGTATTTGATTTAGCGAAGATAAAAGATATGTTCCAGTTGTTTAGAAAGTTTATGTTGAGTTGGTTCGTGCCGTCGGGGTTGGAACACATTACACTATAGGTTGTGCCGTTCTGTGGAATTGTTACGTTGACTGTGTCATTCTGAAAGCAATACATTATCATTAAAATAATAACTAGAAATTGAGGTTGGACGTACACGTAGACGTTGTTTTGATCATTAAAGAGGCCTTTTTATAAAAACAAATGCAAAAGAAAATGTTTGTTCCCATGCGCTTTATGTTTATAAAACCAAATAGTAAAAGACAGAACAGCGATTTCGAAATAGACCAATAAATAAATAAAACTGTTTAACAATCGGACTATACAAACAACAATCGACTCTTTAAAATCACATTTATTGATAGCCTTACAATGTCTGTAACTCGCGCTGTATTTTTATTTTCACAAAATTTGGAGACAACACGAAATTGACATTACCGGTTGTTCCATATATTAACTGTATAGTGTCACTGTGTCTGTGCTAATTTTAAATTGAGACATAGCATCCGCGCATTTTGCCTACCTTAGTATCTGTGACATACGGAATGGTGAGGCGTATACCCGCCGTCATGACAACACACGTTACGTTGCCATTGGTAACCGTGTAGTTGTTGGTGGGCGGAACCTGTGGGTCTACATTGTCACCTGTTGGGTAGGGCATGGTAACATTATTTCAAAATGATATTGCTAATAATTAATTAAGTAAGGCGTGTGGATTGTTTGTCTTCTATTATTATAGTAATTCTACGAACGGTATATCAAGACAATACATCTATATAGACATAGTTATAATAACAACTGTGTGCATGCATTCTAACACATGTTGTGTAGTCATAGAGATAAGAGGCGTCTGATGTCGGACCAACAGTAACTATCTTTGCAACAAAGAGCATACATCCTTGTCGTATTTCCTTTGTTATGACAAACCCCGTCTCCTGATAGAGTGATAGTAAAAAAAACACTAAATATATATTGCCGCATAAACGAGTACATTTAAACTTACAATTGAAGGCTGACAGAGAACAGAGAACTAGGGCTAAAGTGCACCAAACGGATGTTCGTATGTCCATTGTTGTATTTAAAAATGCAGTTTAATAATAATCCCACATTAACTTTAAACTGCGCCTTACACAAGCCGTCTTCAGCTCAAGTTGAACATTTGACGGCAGCGTAACTCAGACAATCGAACACTTACATACGTATACAACGGCAAGTCACACATATAGTCCATTTATCACATATGAAAACATATCGTGTACATGGGTCCAATGTGTGTGTGCTAGATACGTATACATGTACTCACCTAGTACATGTATACTGTCTGTTGATACCAATTTAATTTAAACTGTATTATCACAGTTTGAGCTATCAGGCCTCGCGTGTTTGCCTTTCCTATCTCTCATAAGCCTTTACAATTCGCTTATTTTGATTTAAACCGTTTTCTCGCCAACCCTTACCTTAACACATTTTACATTCAGGTCATATGGACAAAATTTCACTTAAAGAGACTCGTTCAAATATTTTTTACAATTGGAGTGTCACGTGACAAATTAAAGCATCTATGCTTCAAGAACTCATGAATAACAACAAGAACATAATAACGCAGAATAATACGCAGGACTATACATAGATATTCAGCGTTAATTGTGAAACTGATAGTTGTAAATGGACATGTATGCATACTTAGTTTAATTAAAATGTAGATTATGCTCAGCTTGTTTATCTTTCATCCGCCGTACAGCAATTTGTTCATACAGATAATACGATAAGTTGTAGTCTCAGTCATGTTACGTCACTTGTATATGCTTATATAATGTATGAATACAGTCCTTGATTGTATATAAGAAAAGAAACGCAATAAAGGATATATTCGTCCATTCTAAACGTAGACATGTGGATATGAACTTAAAACGTATGCAATTTCTTGTTTACTGTGCAAATTTACGGCCTTTACCGTTATGTGTTATGGTTTATTTTCATAGAATTCACACAATCTCATTGCAAGGTTAACACTATTAACCTTTTCAAGTTATTGTATAGATAATGTTATCAGCATATCGATAAACCCATTCTGGCGTCCAATCCACGACGGACTGACCGAGCAGTCATCCCGAAATGCTGTGGAATGTAATGTACACGTCAATTGCGTTTAAACACAACCCGCTTAATGTTGTAGTTTCAAAACAAACGTTTATGATCAGCATGTAAGTTTCTGAAATAATCGGGATTATAAATATGCCAATAACATTCTCACAATTACTGAAAAAAAGTTATCGCAAATGTTGCTGCTTAGCATGAAAGTTTGTTGTTTCGAAAATGTCATCATAATCCAAAAATTTCGATCGTATACTGTTTTAAGGACAAACCATAAAATCGGTAAATCATTGTTTATTTTACGGTCAACAAGGATACATCAGCAATTACAATTGGTTTTGTTAAAACATATTTAACTAAAGAATCCGCCAGACCAATCATTCACAATGAACTAATTTCGATTTTGTGGTCGTAGTTTGACACCCGGGAAGATAAAATGCTTGTAATGTCATGTTTTATATACAGTGTAGATATAATAATTATATTTGTTTGTATTATGGCCATAGTTTTAGTGTCTTTGCAGATGGGATATTTTTTACATTTAAACTTTCGGACTTAACCCTTTGAGCGCTGGAACCGGATTTTGAAGGCCTTTGCAAACAGTTTTGATCCAGATGAGACGCCACAGAACGTGGCGTCTCATCAGGATCCAAACTGTTTGCTATTCTGATAGTATTCTTTGAAAAAAAATCTAAGAAAAATGCTAATTTTAGAAATTCAGCAGACGACATTTTAGCAGACGACAAATAACCCAGCATGCAAAGGGTTAATCAGTTGATTGGCAGCTTCGTTCCAATCGCTCATTCGGTTAGTTTTAAAATTTAACTTACATTAAATCTAAAGATAAATCTTAAATGTAACGCAATTCAACTGTATTTAATATATTTTTGCGATGTATCTGCGATTATTGGCCAATTAAAAACAACAATTGTGTGGTAAAATATGTAAGAATACACCACACAGGCGTTAGTACAGAATCAGAACTAAGAAGAATATTTGTTGTCTGATAAAAAAGAAATTTAATATCGATTCTCACAACATCTGGCCAGAATATATTATATTTTCTGTATATACAAGTCTGACTATTTTACCTCTTTTACAAGCCAACTTGTATTATATATACATACAGATCTTAACCTCCTTTACAAGCCAATAGGCACTGCCTGCACATACTAGTCTGACCGTTTTCCCTTCTCATACACCCTCCGCCATATAGCATGTACAATTACACCTGGTTATTGTCCGTGTATGTCTTACCACCGCTATTTTACAAACATGGCCGGATGTACAACGAAAAATTACAACACTCTTCAATATCAGGTTATCCATTCACTTAAATGTATTCGTATATCATCGTACTGAGAAAGTTAATATGAACACGGCCAATGTGAGCGCTAGTAAAGTAGACTTTTAATTTCAGTCAGGTGCTCTCGTAATAACAATTGTAATATCTTGCAAGAGTAAAACACGTGCATGTAGTTTAGTACTCTTTTGTAGGACTTTTGCGTATGAATAGCTTTCAGTCGATTGGACGATGTTGATCGTATGATCATTACTTGTGAATCCGGACTAGCATGTAGTGTATTCACGTGTATCAGAAAGTGCCTTATCTTGTTGGCCGAGATCCTGGGCACCGATTTTAGCGCCGCAATGAGCAGGTCGACTTGTGCGCTGACGACGTTGTTCGGAAACCATCTGAAAAAGTCGGCAGTAAGTGATCGGAAAGCGAAAATAGAGGTATGTGTCTGTTCCTCCAGATATGGCATTTGTCATGATAAAATATTTAAGTCATGTAGTGTTTTGCCTCATTTGTTTTATATTACTTAAGCATTGTTTTGATAGATTTTATTATAAGTTGTGTTTTTTCCACAGTCAAAGCATGTTGACGCTAGTGACACTTATTGCTTCAATTGCGGTTATACGTGGACAAAGTAAGTAAACTATATGCACAACGACTATGTTCTAAACATATTTAAAGTGTTTTTAAAAGAAGAAAAAAATGACACTGGATAAACTATATCGATCAATATAATAACAAACATAATATGAAAGAGCCTGGAACATAATTACAAAATGCAAACGTGACTATTTATATCTTATTATACAGTTGATAAGACGAACACACAAAACATAATTCAATAAAATGTTTAATATATAAATAACTCTAAATATCAAGTTATAATGTAAGGCGGTGATATATGTTGCTGTATTTTTAATGAACGTTTAATGAACGCTAAGCGGCCGTACCGTGCGGTGAACCTGTTGTGCCCCCGTCTCTGATCGGCAAGCGAACCATTGGCGGCACAGCCGCCACGCGGGGCTCTTGGCACTAGTTGGTATATATCTTCGGGATTGATAGTCGGGGCAAAAGATACATCAATGGTATTGGCTCAATCCTGGGGCCAAGGGCTGTTATGACGTCCGCACGTTTCTTCAAAGGGTATACCTTTTTATAGTTCTTTTTTTGTTTTCAGAAATCATGAACGTGGCGTAATCGGCGTCCTTAAAGTACAAACAAAAACGCGTTACGTATTCTATTTGAAAAATAAATTGTATGCTTCGAACTTTCCAGTTAATAATTTAACGTCAGATTTGTGACTTAATTTGTATTTTATATATGCAAAGTGTACAACTGGTTTCTTTATAAAGCAGAATAGCGCAATTGATCATGACCAAGCTTATCTAATATCCATGATTGCGTTATAGGAAGCCAATTGTTCGTTGATATACTCTCATTTATCTTATTGCAATGTTCGGCAACCTGTGCCTTCGAATGGTCTTTATTTGCAGAGACGGCTACGACTATTCAGCAGAGACGGACATATCAAAGTGGTCGCTGGTAACCGATCCGCGGGCATTTAATATCAGCCCGATAATAAAGGCCGTAACGATCCACGAAAACTACAACACCACTACGTTTGCAAACGACATAGCGCTCATCATCAGTGACAAGGACATTGTGTACAAAGACGACACTCGGCCCATTTGCCTGCCTTCTGAAAGTCACCCCTAACACGTGGGAGACACGTGCTACGTCGCTGTATTAGGAGGCTCCTCTAGTACGTACCATCGCAATCTGTGTACTCTTATATCAATATTATGGACAGCAACCAATTGCCAAGGACACGCGTATTTACTGATAAAACGCCCAGTCTTTTGAAAAGAAGCTTTAGTGTTCATTTAGCATTAAATGTACGATAATATGCCAACAACACGTTGTAAGTTGAATCAGGAATGTACAACATGAATATTATTTCCTGTTTTTACCTAATTTTACAGCATGATATAAAAGATCACACAATTAAAATGTAAAATAATGTTTGAGAACATATCTTTATCAAGTCATTGTATTTTTTAGACAATTGGTCGCCTATCTTAAATACAAGACTAGCGAGTGGTGACAATAAGTTAGCATCTGATCATGTTTCTGGAGTTTCATTAATCACATTCTAAACAATGTCTATTGCGTACTTTTAGACGTGAACGAAGCTTCATGTTCTTAAAAATATCTATGCTTTTCCTTTTGACGCGAACGAACATTCCTATACTTAACAATGATGATGACGTTCTTGCAGACGTGAACGGAGATTCCTACACTTTACAATTGAGATGAAGTTCTTTCAGACATTAACGAAGCTTCATATACCTAACACTGTCTAAACTTTCCTTTCAGAAGTAAACGAAGATTCCTTTTATTAAGGACTTGCAGATGTGATAGAGTATTAATACGCTTTACATTATTGCTTCTGTTCTTTCGTATATGTACAAAGCTTCTTCTACGTTACAATGTTTATGCTGTTAGTTCAGACGTGAACGAAGGTGTCTATGAAAAACATTGCTCATGAATTTACTTTACATATGAACGAAGACTACTATACGTGACCATGTCCGTGCGGTTCCTTCAGACGTGAACGACGATTAATATACTTAACAATGTGTTAAATGCTCTTTCAGACGTAAAACAAAAATTCATATGTAGTACAATGTTCATGCTGTCAATTCAGACATACACGAAGATACATATTCTTTTAAACGTCAAACCTGTTTCGTCTGACGTGACAGAAGATGTCCATACCCGACAATGTCTAACATCAACGTTCAGACAAGAATGTCCATGCTGTTCTTTCAGACGTCAAGGAAAATTCATATACTGTACAAGGACCTTTCTGCTCTTCCAGACTTTTTTTTTTTATTCAATATAAGACATACAATGTATACATGTTTATGATCATACAACAAAGTGACACCGTGTAGCAGCAATAATAATGTTCAAAACATGTTATACAAGATATGCTAATATATTTTTTGTTTGGCCTTGTGGCTTCCTTTTGATTAAAAGAAAAAAAAAATCATTTTTTATGTTTTTCTTTGTTTGTTTGTGATAGGTGTTAAAAACAACAACAGAATAATTATGAATAAAGATGATTTGCATAAAGTGGGTAGAAAGTGGGTAGAAAGCAAAACTGGACTTGTTTATGAAAGTTTGATGTGTTTCCATTTTTGTTCAAACATATGAAGCGTATCATTGTTGAGGGCTATTTCTTTTTCAATTTGAATCTTCAGTTTTAAGTAATTGATAAAACAGTTCATTGTAGATGTTTGTTTTCTATATTTCATGCTGAATATAAAATATTTCATTAATATAATAATGTAATTCACCGCGTTATTAACCTCTTGTATTTTGAAGGTATTTACCCCTAAACTGATGTTTAAGAGAGATAGTTTAACATTTAATTGTTGTTTCTCTAGAAAGGTTGTCAATTGATTCCATAGATATTGTATATGTTTACACTCCCAGAAAAGGTGTTCTATTGTTTCAATATGTTCACTACACATATCACAAAGATTTGTGTTGGATAGGTTGCACTTAAAAAGATGTTTATTTGTAGCTATGATTCTCTGGATGTGTTTATATTGAAAATTTCTCAGTGTGCTATCAGTAGTTGATTTATATGGCATGACAAATATTTGTTTCCAATTAAATTCTTTTTCTCCAAGAAGGTTTTGCCATTTAGTTTGGGCTTTAGAGGTTTCGGCTGGGGTTTTAATTTGAAGTGTGTAAAATATTTTGTTCGTTTTGTTTTGTTTTGCAATTATGTTTTCTACGAATGTTTTTTGAGTACATGGTGTGTTATTTGTATTGGTAACAGCTTTAATATGTATGGGTATACTTTTGATCAATGTGTAGTACATCAGAAAATTACTTGTAGGTATTCCGAATATGTAGCATAAAGTATCAAAAGAATAGAAGTCGTTTATTCTGTAGTCGTACAATTGATCTACATATTTTATGTTTCGTTCAAACCAATGTTTATAGAAAAACGTTTTATTGTTAGTAGTTATGTCTTTATTGTTCCATAGAATGGTTTTACTATTTATTTCTGTTTCTAAGTTATGAGTAACTTTACACCATGCCGATAGAACATTCGATAGAAATATGTTTTTGGTTGAAATTTCATCTAGAATATTATTGTTGATATTACATTCAAAAAGTAAGGAGTCGCCATATGTTTTTAGAATTTTCTGGTAGAATAATTTCCATTTACTGGTATTGGTATTATCTAAATATCTTTTAACCCAACTGCATTTGATTGCATTCAGGAATGAATCTATGTCCGTTAGTCTGATTCCTCCATATTCTACTGGTTGAATTAATTGAGTTCGCTTAATTTTATCAGGTTTATCGTCCCATATAAATTTAAATATTTCTGATTGTATATCTTTAATAATATCATTTGGTGGGTTTGGGAGAACTGTAAGTGTGTAAATTAATTTAGGGAGTGCAAACGTTTTCAACACGGTGTTTTTTCCGATTAGTGTAAGTTTACGATGCTGCCATGATTTTAGACAATTTTTGAATTTTTGTAGTTTAGGCAATATGTTTTTTAGAACTGCTTCATTTTCATTGTTTGTAAAGGTTATTCCTAACGTTGTTGCTTCATCTGATGTCCAGTTGAATTTCATTTCTTTTTTAAGATGAATATTACTTTGTTTAAATTTACCTACTCGTAGCACAGTGCATTTACTTTTGTTTAGTTTAAGACCCGATGCCAGTCCAAATAGGGTTAGTGATTCTATAAGATTATTGAATGAGTCACTACTGTCGTTTAAAAAATAAGTTGCATCGTCAGCAAATAGAGACTGTTTAATTTCTTCGTCAGGTTCTAGCGATATTCCCTTAATATGTTTATTTGATTGGATATAGTGTGATAGATACTCGATGCATAAAATAAATAGCGAGGATGAGAGTGGACAGCCTTGTCTTACCCCTCGTTCGATTTTAAAACTGTTTGAAAAAAAGCCTTTGTTAATTATTATGCTGTTAATATCGGTATAAAAAAGTTTAACCCATTTAATTAGACTTTCACCGAAATTCATATTTTCTAGGCAAGAGAACATAAACGAATGGTCTAGTGAATCGAAAGCCTTTTCGAAGTCTGCAAAGAAAATAAGGCCAGAATTGTTTGGTTGGTTGAAATAATTTATGCACTCTTGTATCAGACGTACGTTTTCACCAATGTAACGTCCTTTAATGAAACCAGATTGAGATCTTGAAATGATTGATGGTAATATTTTTTTAATTCTGTTTGATATACTTTTAGTTGCAATTTTATAATCGTTGTTCAGTAAACTTATCGGGCGCCAGTTTGATAAGGATTCTAAGTTTTTTCCAGGTTTTGGAATGAGTGATATTATACCTTGTTTCTGAAGCGTAGTTAAGTTTTCGTTGTTAAAAGAATAGTTAAGTGAATTAATTAAATGTGTTTTAATATCATTCCAGAATATTTTATAAAACTCAATTGTGATGCCATCAGATCCTGGACTTTTGTTATTTTGCATTTCTTTTAGTGCTAATCCACATTCATATTCATTAAGTAATCCGTCGCACAATAGTTTTTCCTCTTGATTTAAAGCATGATGAGTATTTTTAAAAAGGGTGTTATTTTCAACATGTTTTCGTTTATAGAGGGCTTCGAAAAATAAACGTTGTTCTTCTAGTATTTTATTTCTGTTTGTTATATCTTCGCCATTGACTACTAATTTGTGTACAGTTTTTTGTTCACTTCT
>VMBQ01001539.1:92061-102702 GCA_007657795.1 Dreissena rostriformis
TGTGTGTGCGTGTGTGTGTGCGTGCGTGCGTGCGTGCGTGTGTGTGTGTGTGTGTGTGTGTGTGTGTGTAAAGTGTTAACAAATTATGTGTTTTGAGTCTTTATTACTCAATTTACACAATTACCGAAAAAAGACCGGTGGTTCTGTCCGTCTTTATATGCATATAACAGTAAATAAAACAAAAACAAAAATAACAGGGCACCTGTCGACTAAAGAGGCTACAATACTACTCTTTTCATACTAATATGCATACAGAAATAAAACGAGTTATGTTTTGATAAATATAGTATAGTGCAATGGCTTATGCTGGGTACCTTGCTATATTCCCCATTAGTAAATCGAGATCTCTAAATGAGAAAATAGAAAAGAATATATTCCAGACTTGATCAAAGACCCCAATAATAGACAAAGCCCGTTTTTTTTCTTTAATTTCCCATATCGTACAATATCCACGCTGGTCTGTCAGACGTGACACACGATTCATAAACTTTATTATGTCCGTTTGTGTTTTTCAGTCGTAAACGGAGATTTTTTTACTTAACAATGTCCATATTGTTCTTTCATACGAAATTGAAGATTCCTATATTGTGTAATGTACAAGCTCTTCTTTCATACCTGAACGAATATAATACGATATTCTACCCGTCTCTCATTTGCCCATTCTGGTTTTGAAAGAAGGGAAATAAAATTCCAACACGTCACACCGTCAATCATGTTCTTACAGACGTAAATGATGGATCCTATTGTGTACAATGTCTATGGTGTACCTTCAGACGTGACCAATTATTGGTAAACATACATTGTCTATTATATTTCTTTCAAACATGAACTTTACAGTCCAATGTATATGGGGTCTTTTAGACGTGAACGAAGATTCAAATAGTCTATGTCTATACTGTACTTGCAGACTTGAAAGAAAATTCTTTTACTTTACAATTGCTATGCAGATCTTTCAGACGTGAAGAAATATTCTTATACATCTATGTGTCTGCTGTTCTTTCTGACGTGAACGAAGATTAATATACTATTAATTATTCATGCTGTTGTGTTCAGACTTGAACGAAAATTCATGTACTCTACAATGCCCATGCTGTTATTTCAGACGCGAACACAGATTTGTATACTTTACAATTCCTATGATTCTCTTTCAGCCGAGAACAACGTGATTCTGTTCCAGACCCCCATGCCCATTCTTTTGGACCACGTCTGTCAGATCACCTACCCGGACTATATGGCCGGCTCGGAAATATGTGCTAGTTACCTTACGACTGAAATATGCCTAGTTAGTTGTTTTTTTTTCCCACAAAAACTACAGGAACTAGTTCAGTAGATTTCTAATTGCGCAAGGTACATTCTTTCACTAAATTCAAAAATACACCGTATGTTATGTTTCTTTTCAACGTTCGCTACCTTTTAATTGCTTTTATACTTTGACAACATAGCAGGACATAATATATCTTTACAAATAAAACATTGCCGTCATTTACTAATGTAAGGTTTGGCATCGTCTTTCGTATTAAATCGGCAACCAACATATAAAACTGATTTTTATAAAAAAAATAATCAGCATATATCAACATTTTATTTGAACAGGAGTGCCGTGAGCGCTATGTACATGACGTCCACAAGTACTGTAATGGCGATTTTAAGGTAGCTATGCCAAATAACGACATAAATATACAACCTAGGACATACATATTTAAAGGATTAGGAAAAAAATACTACCTGGTCAGACTTCGTACTAAAACACTTAAAGTGTAAACTGTGTCTGTATGATGGCATTACCACGGATGACTATCATCGTTCGCAGCTAGATATATAATTAAGTTGGAAAGGCAAAATAAGTTTGTTGTCAACACCCTTGATGTTGGATGACTTGTATATGTCTTTTTGTGTGATGTGTACAGTGTTGATTGATACAAAACATGGGTTGAATACTGAACAATTACCTGAGTATAAGTTTAATTGTATACCTTCAGGCTATTGGAACTCCGCTCGTGTGCGAAGACGCTCTAAGTGGAGTCTGGTCGGCGATAGGTAGGTGCTTTTTAATTAAGAAATGAAGAATAACAATTATGTTATTATTGGGCTTCGTGTGATGATTTGTCTTGACAAATGGTTAAACACAACTTTTTAGAACGATAATCAAATACCACAACCAAGCAACTCAATACTGATTGAATATTTGTTCAAGATTGCCACAGCAATCCTTTTGTCTAATGTTAGGACAATGACAAGAGCCTTTAGTCACATAGATGTCATAATCTTGATGTTGTTGCAGGTATCATGTCGTCTGGGAGTGAATGTCGTACTGGGCAAATCCGACAATATTAACAGAAGTGACCAAGTACACGGACTGGGTTCGAAACAAAATGAGTATAGCGGGCTTCCCCTTCGAGTTCTAGCACAGAACGCTTGGGAGCACATATATAGTCCAGCTTTTCATTTCAACGTTATATAGCACTGACTAACGCTAACTGTGCGGCTTTGTTTCCACGGTGGTGTGAAATAAGTTATTGTATTTCATTTGTTGCGCTGCGTTGCGTCTTGCATACATTCGCGTTATGTTGTGAAAAGTTTAACGATGACGTATTTGTGGATTGTTCTTGTAATTGCTTTTGAAATCCTTTACATATGACGCAAAACGCCTTAAGTTCAAAACTTTGGTATGAAACCGTATTTCACACCTCGCTAAAATAGTTTCCCTCCAGAGCATTTTTTTTTCAATTTGCAAAAAGTATCTCATAGCTGGTGTCAATAAACGGCCAGCGGAAAAACTTAAGTACCCTATTGTCTTCAAGATTTGCTTCTTTGAGATAAAGTATGCGATAAAAGTCTTATTTATTTATTTTTTATAAATAATTGATTATTTTTGCTAAAAAAGGCGTTTTTTCAATTTATGAGCAAAGTTGGTTTTCCCATTTGATTTTTGCATTTACCAATAGGATTTTTCGTATTGGGCAAAGAACAGAACAACTGTCGCAGAGAAGACGAGGGAAGCCAGAAAGGCCCGTGTTTCCAACCTTCCTGGTAACGTCCGGCTCATCCCATATCCTCTTTGTACAAGAACATTCTGTGTCAGGATCGGCCTCAGCAGCCAACTGCAGGCAACTGCGCACACACAGACAAAACCAGTCCCAGCAACCATTGGGCCAGATTAAAGTGTACTCCGTGTCGAGTCGACGGACGAACAACAATGAATACATATTTAACATAAACAACAACATATTATTGAAGTATATAAAGGCGGAAAATCTCGCGTATTCTATAGGCGGAAAATCTATCCAGTTATCCAGTAACCTTGTATATCAAACTGGACATCATCGGTTAAGTTCATATAAAATAATAATTCCACTAGCAAACAACTAAAACTTTTTCAGTTGAATATAAGCATCTTTTTTTATTATTTTACTGTTGCGCTGACGTGATTGAGCTATAGGCGACTTAACACAGAACAAACCCTTCGCGGAAGGTTAAAACGTTTCGATTAATGGCTCCAGTATGCAACACTTATATTTGAGCGCATATTCATGAGCGTCAGGAAATACTCCGTCTAAGCACGCGTTGGTGCATGTTATAGGTTACGAAGCAAACGGCGTAAACGCAGAACTATTTTTTTGTTTATCAAATAAAACCAGTTTGTAATGACCTTCGTAACGTAGCCGAACTATCACATGAAGAACTTCCTACAAAGCGAGTGGTCGACGAAACAGTATTTTTTTGTAAGTTTTTGGTGTGATCTTGAAAATAAAGCCTGGGAAGGATGTCAATATAGCGTTTTGGTTTCACGGAAAATATCATCTCCCCGTTGTCTGTAACATGGTACAGGTCTGGTTCTATTGTTTCAATGCCGTATTTCGCTATGTCTTTCACGGGCCCATAAACCTTGTGGTGGGTTGGGTAAGTTACGGGCTGATCTAACGATTTGATGCACTGTAAAATGTATTTTACACATGGTTTAGTTTAAACATATTTTACATAAGGAATCCGTTAGACATATCTTTCAAACTGAACTAATTTCGAGTTTGTGTTTGTAGATTTGGCACCCTTCGAGATAAGATAAACTGCTTGAAATGTCATGTTTTTTTTATACCGTTTGTCTTGATTCAATAGTTATATGATTTCATTAGGGCCATTGGTTTAAGGTCTTTGCAGATAGGATGTGTATTACTATTTTTAAGTTATTGTTGAATATTGGTAAATAAAGCATTAACATTACCTCAAAACTATTCATTTTTGTTATATCGGTAATGTCGGTAATACGTCTGTTACATGAAAGAGCAATCATACTATTTATGCAATTCTATTCAATTTATTTAATTAATAAGTTGCGTTGTATCGGCGGTTATTTGCCAATAAAACAATTGGGTGGTCAACTATGAAGGAATAAACTACAAAGGCGTTAGTTGCATCACAACTTAAAAGAATAGTTTGTTGGCTGATAAAGAAGAAATGTGTATTTCGACTCTAGCTTCATCTGAGCATTACGTATGTAATTGAAATGAGAACAATATATTCTACAAAGCTTCGCTCAGGATTGTGATCTTTTTTTCCGTTGTTTATTTGGTGATTTAACAACATCAAAATACTCTATGTACTACTTAGAGGTATACAAAAGTTGTTTTTCTTCTAACCAAAAGCCAGGTATTCAAAATCCGTATTAAGCAGGAAATAACTCGTGTACCGTAAAAACAAAGTTAATGAAAAGAAAGTTTAACAAACCTCACTACCTTTTTTGAGACGTTATTGGAAGCACAAACTTCTTTGCAACCAAACACTTACCCAAAATCAATAAGAGAGCTTCTAAGGGCCATAATAAGGATATGCACAATTTACAGCTTTGATGATGGAATAAATCAAAAATGATATTTCCACAAAGCTTTAAAGAATAGCTCTCTTATGTGACGTATTTAAGTGTGAAGAATGTGATTGGGAAAACACGTGGGGATGCTTGAGGATCACAGATGGACATGATTGGAATTCATATTAAAATAGACATTAGACATCAATTTCACCAAACGAAATGTGCAGAAAACAAGATATATTGAGTGATGAATAAATATCATTGTTCTGTACATCTGTGAGTAATTTCATAATACGTTCCATATATGGGAAAGGTATGATACTGAAATTTATAAAGTCAACAAAGTGTATCAACTTATACTACAATTTAATTCGAGGACTTCGCATGTACGATATCAAACGAATGGTTTAACGTATGTACGTATATATGTATTTCGAAGCTCAAGTACTTCTTCCGCCGCACCACAGCGTGCGTTAACCAAAAGATATACGTGTTATTGACGGAAGGGTGTTTGATTTGAGAGATACTCTTGACATCAGTTAAATCCGTATGTGTTATGCTAGGTTTACATCTGGCCACGATTACCACGATGTCCCCGATTCCAGAGCATCGTGGCGAACGTAAAAGAGCGTGGAGTCGAATCGGGGTGATCGTGGGGGAGCGTAACGGAACGTGGTTGAATCAGGGACATCGTGGGCATCGGGACAGATTTTAAATCAAACTTAAATTTCACCACGATTGCCCCGATTCATTTTCTAATCGTCAAATCGCAGGAGATCGCAACAAAGCGGCTTTGTCGTGGGAGATCTTAACAGGACGTAACGGAACGTGGTGGAGCGTGGAAGCCAATCGTGTTGATCGCAACAAAGCGTAACAGAACGTGATGCAAATCGTGGGCTCGATCGTAGCAACAAAACGTGCTGATTTCGTAAGGAAGCGTAACAGAACGTGGAGTATACCATTTAATCGTAGAGCTCCCCGATTTTTTAGCCTCTGGCTATTCGGGGAGATCGTGGCCAGATGTAAACTTAGCATTAATGAAGACATTTGTGTTATTTGAGATGTTTTTTGAAACAATTCAAGTGAATACCGGAAAGGATTTGATTTGAGATGTCCTCGGAAATTCTCAGCGCGCTGGACAGACAGACACATGTTTACATGGATGGACACACAGATAGAGAAAACGAAATACAGACTAAGGTAAAGTGCAAATTGGACTAAATACTTCGTTCGGAAATGTACTCGTTTTTGGATGTGTACAATGACGTTCATATGCATTAGTCCAATCTTGATAAAGCAATTACCGGAAGCGACACTCTAATAAAACACACTTATATACCGGAAAGCGGATTGCAATGTACATATTTTAAAACTCGTATAATATATATCATTTAACGCTGGATTTGTGTTGTAACATTTGTATGGAATTAATATTTTTTTACATCTTTGTGTACATGTTTAAGTAATCATTTTAGATTTAACGTTGTTGTTTTCGTCTTATAAACACTGCGTTGGAGTTTGAAAGCTTAGTAAGTTCACAAGGCGCGCGCTTGGCCGAATAGGACAATCGCGCATCAGAACGATAAAGAGTTGTGTATTGTTTAATTAACGTCCATACCACGACCAATATTTATATTATAGAACCATATTCACTGTGTTCGCGCAGAATCATATCTTCTTTACGTTGTTTCATTAGACAGTTTAACCGTGATATTGTTTCTTTAGAAAATATACCGAGTTTCATGTTAAAATAATAGTTTATAAACGATTTTTATATTATAATGATTATGATTATGATTATCAATATTATCATTATTATTATTATGATCAATATTATTATTATGATCAATATTATTATTATTATTATTATTATTATTATTATTATTATTATTATTATTATTATTATTATTATTATTATTATTATTATTATTATTATTATTATTGTTGTTGTTGTTGCTGTTGTTGTTGTTGTTGCCGTCGTCGTCGTCGTCGTCGTCGTCGTGATGATTGATGAGTATTGATGAGTGTACCATAATCATTATCATCATAATCATCATCATCATCATCATCATCATCATGATCATCATCATCACCATCATCATCATCATCATCATCGTCGTCATCGTCATCGTCGTCGTCGTCGTAAACGTCGTCGTCGTCGTCATCGTCGTCGTCGTCGTATGCGTATTCGTCGTCGTAGTCGTAGTCGTAGTCGTCGTCGTCGTCATCATCATCATCATCATTATCATTATCATCATCATCATCATCATCATCATCATTATCATCATCATCATCATCATCATCATCATCATCATCATCATCATCATCATCATCATCATCATCATCATCATCATCATCATCATCATCATCATCATCATCATCATCATCATCATCATCATCATCATCATCATCATCATCATCATCATCATCATCATCATCATCATCATCATCATCATCATCATCATCATCATCATCATCATCATCATCATCATCATCATCATCATCATCATCATCATCATCATCATCATCATCATCATCATCATCATCATCATCATCATCATCATCATCATCATCATCATCATCATCATCATCATCATCATCATCATCATCATCATCATCATCATCATCATCATCATCATCATCATCATCATCATCATCATCATCATCNTTTTTTTTTCCATGGGCAAAAAAAAGAGAATGATGTAAATTTTATGATAAATAATATGTGTTTGTGAAACACTATGTCCCCTTTTGAGCGATTTTGACCCATATATTTGACTTTTGACCTTGAAGGATGACCTTGACCTTTCACCACTCAAAATGTGCAGCTCCATGAGATACACACGCATATGCATGCCAAATATTGCAAAAGTTATGGCCAATGTTAAAGTTTGTGCAAACCAACAAACAAACAAACAAAACAACAAACAGACATGGCGAAAACAATATGTCCCCCAGTATAGACTGGGGGACATAAACAATATTTCCTTCCTTATAATATTACGACATGGGCTTCTATTTGGAGCGAATAAAACCAGCAAGTTTTTTATTGATGGATTCGTGAACTTGTTCTCAATTTATCAAAGGCACATTAAATACGACGATAATATTATATATTATTCCAGTGTCATTAGCCGGTTGCATTTAAAAAAAATATATATTAGATTATTCAACTACGTATAACTGTTCAATTGAGAATCAAACAATTGTTACATTATTCAGGTAGAAGAGTTAACCGTCCTGACGCAATTAGAAGATTTTCCCTATCAACTGTAGACGACTCGGTCGGCTATGGAAAGGTTAAAAGAAGACGACACACGGTCGGCAATGGAAGGGCAAAAAGAAGACGACGCACGGTCGGCCATGAAAGGGCCAAAAGAAGAAGACCTTTCCGGTATTCACTTGAATTGTTTCAAAAACATCTCAAATAACACAAATGTCGTCAATGGGAAGCGGCGGGTACGTTAATCTTGACTTGTGTAAGAACAAAATAGTGAATTAAAAAAGAAAGAAAATGATCTTAATTGTTCACTTAAGTTCAACTTAAGTTATAATTTACGTAGGAGGTTTTGTGAAAAACGGCACAGGACGACACTTCAATATGAGGTACGGTACATCCTGTAACAAAGAAGACTCTCATACACACATATCTACTGCTTAGCCGGAAAGTGACGTCATGGATCCGTCCGTGCAGCGGACGTTCCATAACACTTTCAACTCACGTTAAAGTCCGTTGTTTTTATCTTTATAACCTAATACGCTGTTATTTACTGGTAGATGATACATGTGGGTATAAGTATATTCGAAATTGGTGATTGTTTTCATAAATTAAAAATAGCATCTTCAATGTTGCTTTATTGACCCGTAGAATAGTGTATTTAGGGGTGCGATTTTAATCCGACTGTAAGCAATTTCTTGCAGTTTCTTCTTTACAAAATCCGGTCGCATTCATGAATCATTATATTTGGGTGCTACACATTGTAAATTACAGTTTTTTGCTGCTTCATCGCCGTACCAGTGATCGTTGCGGGAATCAGCATCGCTAAGATCGTCATGGGTACGCTCTTACAGCCACTCTGTTCAGAAAATGTTGCAATTAATGCTCGAAATTCAACCAGTGAAATTAACTATAGTGACTCAACAAACACTTGGATATCTTATATCCTCGTGTAACCGGAATCTCCATTAAACCGGACTTTAATCATGGTCCTGGGGATATCCGGTTTTTGAGTGTGTTTTCCTACTGAGTATGCACTATTTTGTGTGACGCTTGTTGACGTCGAGTTGATTAATCCTGGCAAATTTGAACACGTTGGCTAACTATAGTTTGAAGAAAAGCTATTCAAGAATGCAGGATGAAAAATAAATTGCTGTAAATTGTAATTGTATCTGCCTAAAATATACACTGTTGATTCCTAATGCTTTATGCTAAGTAAATAATATGTTGTTTAATAACTAAAAGTTTGACCTATTCATACGTAAAGCCCTATTAATACTCAAAATCCACGAAAATATCGAAAGATATTTCGTAAAATAAAGTTGAACCATAAAAAATCAGTGTTAATCAGGTAACATAGATTTAACGAGCTACAAAATTCTCGTTTTTATTTTTTGTGGAACAATATATTCCATTCTAATTGCCTGCAACGATATCTATTCATACGACACTCGAACACCAATTTGGTACATGAACATGTGTTAAATATATTGTGTCACAACAAAATAAAAAAGAGCATTTTGTATCTCGTTAAATCTATGTTACCAGATCACATCTGGCGTTGAATGTTTTAATTTGCTATAAGGAACACTGATTTTGTATGGGTTAACTTTATTTTACGAAATATTTTACGAAATATTCGTAGATTTCAAGCGGCTTAAATTAAATTTAAAATCTTCTTTAAAATGAACGAATTTCCGGGATTAAACCACTCAGCTTCAATTGTATATAATGAAACGTGCTGCGCGTTTCAGGCGCTATATACCTGCATGACTGCGACTTCGAGAAGAAGATCCCGATCTACCTGATCGTTAGCGGCGTGTTGTCGCTGTTGTTCGGCAGCATCATCATGTTAATTGCCAACAGACTCCGACGTGACAAAGACGATATTGCCGTAACGATGGTTATGACCGCTTGTGTGATTTTGTGGGGCCTTCTCGCCGTAGTTATCAACACCGTCTGGCTCATTTGTGGTACGTGTTTATAGCATTTCAAACTCTTCGCAGAGGTTTGTCTGGCATAGTTCCTCAAATCCCTGCCGGCATTACAAACCAAGTGAAGATGATCTTTTTCTTGTAACTAACCTGTTAGTTTTATCAGCCCCCACCGGTTTTAACGCCATTGCAAATCACATAATTTTGATCGATGCGTTTTATATGTTGCCTACTGTTTCGACCGATAACTCTCCGCCCGTCCGCCGTGTCTGTCTGTCCGTATGTCCTTCAGAACGTCAGTCCGTAAACCCGCAAAACTGGATACTTCGATTTCTCAAGTTTAAATTACTTCTTTTTATATCAATATCAAATTGTGTGATTAAATGATCGCATTTTGCTTCAGTTCCAATATTGACTATTCCTCATTTTGCAGGCAGCGTATGGGTGTATCCTAACTACGAGAAGCTGACTTCCAACCACGTGACCTGCTCTCAGGAGGTTATTAGCAACTGTGTTCACGGCACTTGCAACCTGACGTTCCTGAAATTCGCCTTCTCCATGGTAACCATAGACTGGATATGTTACGCGCTCCCGGTGGTTCTGATGGTTGTTGGCGGTGTTGCTGCTGGTGGTGGTGATGGTGGTGGTGGTGATGGTGGTAGTGGTGGTGGTGGTGGTGGTGGTGG
>VMBQ01001539.1:102945-142131 GCA_007657795.1 Dreissena rostriformis
GGTGATGATTGTGGTGGTGATGGTGGTGGTGATTGTGGTGATGATGGTGGTGATGATGGTGGTGTTAATGGTGGTGATGATGGTGATGGTGGTGGTGGTGGTGGTGATGGTGGTGGTGGTGGTGGTGATGGTGGTGGTGGTGGTGGTGCTGATGATCGGCTGGAGGGCCCTGAATTCTCGAAAAACTAATTAGGGTAGAAGTGAATTCACCCGAACGCTTGTCAACAAATAATAGGTTTTTTAACATAAGGCGTATCGTTCAAGGGACTTGCTAACAATTTTGCAAATCACAATATTAAAAAAGTCATATATTCTTTGAAGAATGTACTGTTAGGGATAATATTCAAAATAAGAAAGAGTTTGTCAAAAACAGCATAATTACAAGCATATAATAATAGCAATACAAAATAAAGAACAATTAAAAAAACAATACCACAAACATATCTGTCCAAACTTATACACGACACAGTACCATTAAACATAATTATATACGGCCCAACACATATTTTAAAGCTCAAAAATGCATGTATAGAAAACAATTATAATGATTATGTTGAAAAGCTGTTCCAAATTGTTCGTAAAGTTGATATTTGATCGGTATTACATGCAAAATTAGCCTATTCTTGATATATAAGATATGTATTTAAATGATTTAAAGTTTTGATCTGATACTATTTTTTCCCCAGCAAAATGATAAAATTGACATCATTTGGTCTTTCTAAGATTGTAAGTGGGTATATGAGTTTTGGCAATGCAAATGTTTTTATTACTGTGAAAGACTTTATTTTTTCCCTTAATGTAAAGAGTGTAACAATGCCTTAATTGTATGACATATATTGTGTTCAGCCGTTACACGTATATTGTTTATAGTGTTATCCCAAGTGTGATCGCGCTTTCCCAGTCCCAATCAATTGTTGTATGTGGACAAAATGTTATATTTCTGCTTATAAGTGTACTTTAATTCGCTACATAGAATTTCTTGTTATTCAGTTTAAGCCTGATACATTGGTGAATTTTTCAACGATGATACTTAAATATTCAAATGACCTCACTGCCGTCCAGGAGAAAACAGGCATCATCTGCAAATAATGTGTGTTTGAGTTCGGTGTTGCCTTAGTATGTGAATTTCTTTCACATTTGTATTGTGTATGTTATAATAAGCTATTGAGTAAATGCATATGATAAACAGGTAGGACGAAAGGCGATAACCTTGCTGTACTCCCTTTTTGATGTCGAAGAATTTAGAGAAATACCCATTATTAATTAATATTTACACAAGATTTTGCATAACTATAAAAAGTTTCACACACTGTATTAGATATTGGCTTAACCACATGATACACACATATTTGTACATAAAAGTATGGTCTTTGCTATAAAAAGCCTATCACGTTTCATTATATTCGTTTACTTTATCAATGGCTTCATTACAAATTCTTATGTTTTCACACCAAATATATCACACTTTTATGAATACCTTTTGTTAATTGTTTATTAGATATTGAGGAAAAGATTTATTCTAATAGCTATAGATTTACTTGAAATTTTATAATCAACATTTGACAAAGAGACTGGTCGATGATTATTTATAGATATAATATATATATTTGGCAAAAGTGAAATAAGACCCTGTGTTTGAAGTTCGGTTAAATTTCCTGTTGCAAAGCAATAATGTATCGAACTGATTAAGTATTGTTTTATGTCGGTCCTAAAAGTGTACAAAATTCTATTATTAGCCCATCTGAGTCTGGGCTTTTGTTATGTTTCATGTCTTTCAAAGCTTGGAAGCATTCATATTCGGATAAAAGCTCGGGATATTTTTATTTGTCTTCGTTTCATAATATCTTAAAATCTTGAAAGAATATGTAGCTGTTGGTGCAGAATTACGTCTATTTTATAAAGTGAGATATTGTTGTACGTATTCCAAAGATGTTCATTCTTAAAAATCTTTAAGAACAGTTTCAACAGTTTATTCAAACTCATGTGATATGAGTTTGAAACAAAAATAAGACATAACAATTCCCAGTCCGTGGGTCATGTGATATTTAAGTAAGTACAAACACACGTGATATAAGTTTACAACTTTAAACAAATTTACAGGCACACATCGAGAGATATTGAAGTAAAATACAAAAATGTTGATAATACATAATATATGTACTTTTATTTGATTTAAAAAGTATTTATTACGTGGCTAGTTAAAAAATGTGCATTTGAAAAGGTAGTGGTATTCGTCACCGATTTCGTTTAAATTAGAAAAGGTTACTTTTTCGTTCATTGCGGTCAATAATGACCGTCCTATTTTTTTATTGAGAAATGATAGTAACACATTCTAAAATTGACAAATGTTGCCCATAGAAACAAGGCAAAATATCAAGATAGGTTTTATAAGTGTGTTTATATTTATATCAACGAAAATATTAAGCCATAGACGAATTGAAAACTGGAAAGTGCCACGACTGTCTTTATTGGTCTTTCAAAGACTATTCAACAAGATGTAGAAAGACCTCTTTGGAACCATCAAACTTTTATTTTAACAAGATATAACTAAGACCCCATTCATCCAGAATGGATTTCACAAAATCTAGCCACATGTATGCTGAGCGTCTATTAACATAATCCGAATGCATAAGTTTATACAACAGTGATGACAATTTGTTAGGATTAACACTTATATAATACCAGAAACCAATAACTCTTTTTAACTCCGTAACTATTAGAAATCTACCAAGGTAGCCATAAAACATAATATGCGGAGTTAAAGTTTAAATATTTCATATGAATTTAGAGTAATCAGTGTGGACTTTTTCTAGCAAGCTCACGTCGGAATTTTCCCACACTTCACAACCATATGTGGCGTGTTCTGAGAAAACTGGGCAAAATGCGTGTGCGTAAATTTTCATCCCAGATTAGCCTGTGCAGTCCGCACAGGCTAATCAGGGACGACAATTTCCGCTTTTATGGAATTTTTC
The DNA here is from genome assembly GCA_007657795.1 of Dreissena rostriformis. Classification (NCBI taxonomy): domain Eukaryota; kingdom Metazoa; phylum Mollusca; class Bivalvia; order Myida; family Dreissenidae; genus Dreissena; species Dreissena rostriformis. The sequence goes on from VMBQ01001539.1 coordinate 105,918, forward strand.
GTTTAAATGGTGTCTCTATTTATCGAAAATCCAGTTTAGGCGGAAAGTGTCGTCCCGGATTAGCCTGTGCGGACTGCACAGGCTTATCTGGGATGACACTTTACGCACAAGCATTTTGCCCAGTTTTCTCAGAACACGCAACATATGTTAAGATTGGTATCATAGTTGCTTCAAACCATTCAACCTGACAATCAATATATAAATCAAGATTTCTTATTTTTCTTTTCAAACTAAACAGCGTCTTATTGGCTTGCTCACAAAAGTGTTTCTTTGTAGAATCAAACTGTCTATTTTGGGGGTAAAATTATTTCTTAATATTTAAAAGAGCCAACAACTTCTATTTGCTGTCCATTTACTGAGAATGTTTTATTTCGTTTACATTTATCAACAAAAACCATAATCTATGTTTTTGTTTTCAAAATTAATATTATGTTTCCTGTACCAACAATATTGATAAAATGTGTTAAGTATTGAGTTTCCAGTATCAACAATATTGATAAAATGTGTTAAGTATTTAATTTAATTCTTCTTCCTGGTTTGCAAATAATACTGTATCGTCAGCATACAGAATCACAGCTAATCTACTTATGTAAGATGCATATCTAAATTTTGATCAGATAAATCAGCACTTACATTGTAATTTGAAAGTAATTAATTTGCTACAAAATAGGGCAGGTGAAAGTTTTAATACCTTGACGTATACCGTTTACACAGCTCTTACCTTTTTTCATTTTTTTTAGAACAGCTGTAAACAGATTTGGTTATACAAATCTATAGTTTGACCACTGAACAGCTATAAAACAATGTGGTAACATAACGTTATAAGAGATAATAAACTAGCAACATTTCATGGCAACTTAGGTCCTACATTGGGATTAAGAGTGAAAAAATGGTATGTATAAAGATGTGCTATTTATACATAATCAATATAATAAACAACAAACATATCGCGTTATATATAGGCGGAAATGTCTCGTTATATATAGGCCTTAAATCAATCCAGACGCCATGAGTACGTGGATATCAAACTGAACATCACAATTGAAAGTAATATACAAAAATGATTCTAACAGCAAACAATTAAAACTTGTTTAGTTGAGTATCCACGTGGTAGGAATATAGACTATGAAATGCGTCATCTAGCCCGCATCCCTCAACCACCACCGTGAAGTCATCGTCCGACAATTTCAGCGTACCTTCGAACGTATGGTCGTCTTCTTTTAGTATTAACCCGTTGCACTTCAGCGATTTAGCTATAGGCGACTTTACACAGAACAAAACATCCGTGGAAGGATATAGCGCCTTGATTAACGGCTCCAGTATGCCACACTTATATTTGAGTGCATGTTCGTAATCGTCAGGAAATACACCGTCTAAGCACGCGTTGGTGCATTTAATTAGATAATAAGCAAAAGGCGTAAACGTGGAACAATTTTCATGTTTACCAAATAAAACGAGTTTGTTATGGCCTCCGTAACGTATCCGAACTATCACATTCAGAAATTCCCCACAATCCGAGTGGTCGACGAAACAATAATTTTTCAAGTGGATGGTGTGGTCTTGAAAATGACAATATAGCGTTTCGGTTTCATAGAAAATATAATCTCCCCGTCGTCTGCAGCATGGTACACGTCTGGTTCAATGTTGTCAATGCCGTATTTCACTAGGTCTTTAACGGGCCCATAAACCAAGTTGTGGGTGTGGTAAGTTAGGGGCTGATCAAACGATTTGATGCACTGTAAAATATATTTTACAACTGGCTGGAAGTCACCGTGTGGACTGTCTCGTTGTTTGCGCGCATAAACTTGCAGGGCGAACACCCCTCGCCCGGGCATACATACATGGACGCGCACTATTTTATCTGTCTGTATATACACGTAAACGAAATTGTCGATTTTCCGATCTCCTTCGTATAAGAATGCAAGAAAATATGTTTTGTGTGTATGTTGTTTCTAATTCGATATCTATTTCATACGCGATGTTGTAAATTAAAGCTTTACAATGCGAAAGGTTGCGAATATCCGCACTGATCGAAATTCACAACAGAACAGAACTCCAGTTCGGACAATGGTTTCTCCAGCAGTTGTCACTTTTTATCGCTTTCGTAGTGTTCAAATGATTTAACCGGGCAAGGAAAATGATCTGTGATAAACACTTCTGGATCTGTTAGAATACGTTGGTAAACCTCGGTACGTATTTTTTCTCCTTTGACTTCACGAAGCCGGCTCCCCACGTGACATCCACAAGGAACCAATTGTTGTCGATATATACTGAATTCCACGCATAAGCGTTGTGACTATCGTTCATGACGTCATCGCCAGGCTAATAGCCGTATGATTTTGCATAGCCACAAATTATCTTCGCCGGAATCTCTGCTTCGCTGAAATTAAAAACAATGTAATTACATTGTATACAACACATGATTATACACAGATATTTAGTTGTAGTTGTTGTGATTATACGTAAATATCTAAAAGTAAGAATATAATTCTGAGAGCAAGATCTACAGTAAATCCGCTCCAGGGTGCAGGATCGCGAGACTTTGTGGGGTTCACAATAAAACGTTAATGGATGTAAACTTACCGGTATTAAAGTGGTGCTTTATTTTCAAGTTACTTTTTCAAACAATTTTTCTTAAGAATTTCAACTAGTGCATACAAGACAGTTTTTAATGCTGCTTATAGAAATGTGAAATACATTAGAAATACTGTATTTAATAAGCCTGTGTTCTTGGCCAAAAAAATCGAATTGTACAGCATTCATGTACACGGTTATGCTTCACGCAACGTGACATTTTGGCACCGCTTGCAGACGTATTCATGGATTTATTCTTAAATCTTAAGATATCGGCACAAACTGCAAGAAAAACTTTCATGTATGCACTAAAGCAAATGAATTTCAATAACTTGAGATATTTGCAAAAATAAAATTATTAACGGCGTGTTTACATTCTGTCCAGCCCGTGGGTAAACCAATGTTGATCCTGCAACATGCTCATTTTCAATAGATTTAAAAAGAATTTTGTCATCACATCTGTAAAAACAAACATTTTAAGTATAAACATTATTCATTCAATCGCTGACTTACACATTTCCTTAACTCATTTACTTAGCATGGTATGACATGACCAGTCCGATATATCATTTATTCATCTAATTCCTTCATCGTGTCAGAACTGACCTGCAAAACGATGCGAACAGTCTACAATAGCCCTCGCAGACAGTCACGCGATTAGCCAGTACCGAGTCCGAGGGGACGCAGAGGCGCACGGTTGAAGAACCCGGATGTATCATAACTGAAAAATTAAGTAAGAGACCATTAAAGCTTTTCGTTCAAGGGCCCAATTGTAAAACAGGAAAATGCCCCGGATGCAGCTGTCATTTCATGTGATTAAATTATTGGCGTCTGATCGTTTTTGGGGGGGAAAACAAAAGGTTCCAGATTAACTATAGTTGGATTACCTTCTATGTTCTAGTATCAAACCGACAGCCGAGACGCGTTATAATATTAAGAAATAAAATGTATTGATAAATAATGTGGAAAGAAACCCGAGAACATCGTCTAGGTCTCACAGGGATGATAATTATTATATTGCCGGGATGTTCGACTGAGACTGAACGATATTGCAGTAACACCCAAGATGACGTTGCTACTTAACGGCCGTGATTTTATCTGTTTGACAAGAAGAGCTCACATCACTGTTCAATTTTAGTTGTTATCCTCATAAATTATGAGGTCTTCATTGGCACAATGATCAAAAGCAAATACCACAAGACCTTGTTCAAACAAAGGGCGATTGTGATTTAAAGACCACGGGGCCCAGCCCCTCATACCCTGCGCGTTCTTTATGTTGTGAGTGATCCTGACGTAGAAGGCTCGACCCTTCTCGAAAAGGTTGTCGGCGTATGCCACGAGGTACTCGACCAGCCGGGACAAGCTGTCAGGGGTGGCGCCTGCAACATAAGAGTCGTGTCATCCCGTCTCATTAAAATACATGTAGCACTACAATCGTCTTTAATCCGATGCTTATATACACGGCCTATAAACTCATGCGGCACTCTGTTTGGATATGCGAAGAAAAGAGCCAAAAAAAGTTTGAGTATGGTGTTTTTCCAGTTCCGGTCACCTACAAGTGTATGAATTATACATGTATTGTTCTTTAATATGAATGCATCGCAAAACGAGAATGTCGGCAGAGATAACAGGCCGTGTATGTTAGCAACATTATGATTGTTATCATTAACAAACGTGAACTAGCCAACATATTAGACAAAGGAGGATGTATCGTATAAATTGTTTCAACTAAACATGAAAAACACGAATTGGTAAGGATCTTACGAATCTGTCGTCAACAGTTTCTTAATTGTAGCTATCAAATCCAACGTCATATGAATCCACCGATCATTGAACGCGACAACTCATACGTTTAAGCACAAAATAGAAGACAAATGTAAACTTGACTATGCAAGAACACGGCATGCAATGAGACCTCGGTTGACGGAGCAGGTTTCACTGTTTATTCAAAAGTGTTAAGCCGGATGTTAGCGCCAGTATACCCGCATTGAGTGATGGTCGATCTCTTTGAACACCACGTCGTTGCGCATGATGTTCTTCCTGCGTTTCCTCGCGGTCTTCATTTCCGGTACAGGGGAACTGGGACCACGACTTCATAGTCTCGGGAGACGAAAGTAGTCTGTTACAAAATATTGCTAAAGTTTTATATCAAATTTACATATATCTGTAGGACACGATTAGGTGTTTCTAAATAAATGACTTAAGGAATTTCTCAAAATGAGAACAATTCATGTTTCGTTTTCGGTATTTTGAACCAATGACATGAGTAGTTACACAAACTTATTTTGAACTTGTTTTTAATTAAGCAAAGCAATTTTAATTTAAAACATACCATAAACAAAACAACCTTGTGAATGCACGTACCTTTGCATTTCTTGACACCAAACGCGGAGGATTCACTTCTGGAGTGTTAGTTTCACCGACACCGGATTTCCGGCCCTCCACTTCGACTTGACTCCCGTTTAGGGTGGACACGGAGCCGTATCTATCAGAACTTTCATTTGTTGTTTCTTGAGCAGTTATTGGTTTCTAAAAAAACAACAACACCAAAACCATTTCCAATTCATTATATTTCGAAAAACGTAAACAGTATATATGAGCTTCGTCATGCAAAAATAGGTCTTATGCCATATGCTGCCAGAGGAACACCAGACTAGCCTGCACAATCGCATATTGTGGTCAGGGACTACGCTGTCCGCTATAAAGCCATGCAAGGTTTCGGGGTATCATCAGCGAACAGGGTAGCTCCTGATCAGACTGCTTAAGCTACGTTGTCCGCATATGGTATAAGACCCATTTTCGCATGACACGGGATGATACAAATTTCGCATGATCGGTTAATGTATCAGCTATTAAAAGTCGCAACACTGTAGTTTGAATATTCGAATATTTCACATTTTAATTATTTGGCAATTCCAGTTGGCAGTATGTGGCTTTGAACGGAGAAGAGCGCGTGACCCGCCGTTTTGGTCATCATCGTTAACTAGATAAGACAAAAGTACTGCTTACGCCAACAGGATTAAATAGGTGTACTTGGAATTTTTTCTTGAAGATTTTTTTTTTATGTGCACCTTACTGGTTAAGTATTTCCCGGTATATACCCTGAAAGAAAACAAATGGCATATATTTAATCATCATATTCAAATGCAAACATTAATTGTATTCTTATATATTTTCTTGAATTAAAATACCAGTCCAATATTAACTAGATTGTATTTCATTCTCACCTTAAGTCGCCTAAATCTATCAGTCAATTTATAACTTAACAAGCAAGGCTGTCACAACTGCACGAGATAACAAGTGCACTCACCAGTATGGTTGGTGCCTGGCCCGGTTTATACAGCTGCAGGTTATCCTGTTCGTCCCTGAAGGCCAAGGGCTTGTCCAGTCGCACCCTTCCCGACCTAGGGTACGTTGTACCGCTGTGAGTCATATTCAGTCCCAAAGGGTAAGGTCAAGTTAGCGTCCCATATGATCGGAAAGCTGTATTTCGAGCATTCCTTTAATCATGGCATTGCATATCGCAACAATGTTGTTACAATGCTCATTTCCTATAGACCCTTATAGAGTATAAATACGCCATTATTTCGTTTATATAATACCGTTGCTATTTACGGGTATTAGGTACATAACGTGGTTTTGACTATTTGTCCTTTTGCACTAAGTTTGATTAGAATCTTCTTATAGAGCTTTTTGTATTAAAACAATGCAATAAAGCACATATTTATTACTATTAAACTACATTTATATGTTCTGTTTATAGAAAAAGTATGACATAAAAAATAATTATATATGCATACTGTACAGTATACTTAATTGTCTTAATTATTTACAAATCAAGTCAACCTACGTGACTTTAAAACAAGTTCACGCTTATAATTACACATTGTTTAATTAATACATATCATTACATTTTATATCATATAATTAAAATTCAGCATTAACGATTACTTATTATGCGTTAATTTATTATATCCTTTCCTTTAAAAAGAAATCCTTTTTCTTTTGTTGTACACTTTTATAAAGTTTCGAACTTCTTGAACACAGTTGTTTGTTTCCACCGATTACTGATTAATGATCTATTTATTACAGTCATAATCAATACACTCAACAATGCGATTAATCTTTTCTTAAACCACCGCCTTAATGTTCAGAGTATCACTACATAAAACTTTCAATTTTACTGAAGCAAAAGTTAGCGGTATAATTTTCCGCATATTTTCTTTAAATAAATATTTTGTCTTTCAAAACATGTACAGTCATTTTTGTAAACCAATATGTTGTACTATAAATTAAGTAAATATGGCAAACATGTAAATTAATATATGAGTACACGTTCGATACATATCACTTTATGTACCCAGTAACCTGTGGTTTTCAGTATAACGAGGTTTCGAGTTCTCTTCTTTTGGAATAACATGTTGACCTTGCTTGACCATTCGTATTATTTCTACCATTTAACCCAACGCAATAATGTAACATCGATAAAAAAATGAGTTTAATTGTCCATAATTACATTTAACGCAACATTACCAGTAACACTAATTAAGGCACAATTACCACTTTCTCTGCGTAGCTTAAAGTAGCGCAACATAAACAGTAACTCTGAGTAGCGCGGCATAAGCAGTAACTCTGAGTAGCGCGGCATAAGCAGTAACTCTGAGTTGCGCGGCATAAGCAGTAGTTTAAAGTAGCGTAACGTTATCAGTAATTCAAAAATGCGCAAAACAATCAGGATTTTTCTTGAAATACTACTTGAAACTTAATCGGCAAAGATTGGATTGCTTTAATACAGTACTGAATGTTATAATGACTTTCAAGTGTCCAGCCCTGTTCTGTGACATATCCAATGACATCTGTAAAATGTATAATTAACGAAAATTGACCATTTAAATAACCGTCGACTATTGTTCGCGTACAATACCAGTTTGTTAATCGTGCGCTTAAGGCACAATGAAATACAATTGCACAGCGTTACACAATACTCCATTTATTTTCATAAGATTTAATACAAGATTTACTTTCAAAGCAGCATTACTTTGCAGAATAACATTATTTGTAAACAATTATAGGCCAAGTGTTAAAAAGTACCTGTTTGAAACGTTGAATTAAGAATATTTTGTAGTAGTAGTTTGTGATGCACAACATTAGCAGAAGAAGTAGTTTGTATAAACATCAGCAGCGGTTGCAGCAGTAATTAAAATAGTGGTAGCAGTAGTGGAAGAAATAATATTAGAAAAGTTGTAGTAGAAATAGTAATAGTTATAATTGTAGTAGCAGCAGCAACATCAGCAATAGTAGTATTATGAGTTGTTTATCTTAGTCATGATTACCGAGGTTAACCTAGGCTGTTTCTAGTGTTGCACATTATTAACGCTTACAACTTCTATTGACGGCTGTTACCAGCTGTTATCAAGGCCAAACATTACAAGTAATTCGATTTTCACGTTGTTTTATAAAACATGTATTGCACTTGTTTTCAGAAAAATAGGACTAGTTTAGATTATTCATTTATGCAAAAGACGATCAAAATCTTTTCAGTTTGTAGCAAAAACAAGGATTAAATATGAAAAAGGAAACATAAATGAAACCTGGTGAGTATGGGTTAATATCGCTGATGTACTTAATTTGGTTAAATGTTCAATTTCAAAACAAACAACGGTTAAACTACGTTTGGTTGGATATACAACTACAAAGCAAACAATCGTTGAACTGCGTTTGGTTTGATATACTACAACAAAACAAACAACTGTTGTACAACATATGGTTGGCCTTAGTTCATTAAGAACACCATTACATATCCGTAGGACAGCTGCATTGACATTAATAATCCTAACTTATTCGGTTTCATCGACAGGCGTGTGTAGACCTGGGAAATAAACACTGACCACTGATTTACAGGTTAAAATCATACCGGTGTGAGATATACGTATCACCGTGTTTGTAAACATGTCTAGGTATCACCTCAGCACTGAGAAAGTGGTCAAGCTGAATGTGGGAGGTACCTTTTATAGCTCAACCAAGGAAACTTTGACCAAGGTAGGCTATTCGTGTATTGAGCTTTAATTGACACGCGTAAAAATAAAATTAAAATGTTTCGTACAAACACGTTAATTTTAATTTCTGTTATACTAAACATGGTTCTTCCATAGCCTTCATCATTAGTATTAACTATTTAAGGGCACGCGTCCAATACCATAGGTCTAAATTTCGTATAAATTATTCAACTGATTATGTACAGATACACTGGCTTATATGTGTGTATGCATATTTGTTTGCTACTGTGAATATTTCCAATGCAAAACATATTTAAAAACAAACATCTAGGAATAATATACGGCTATATACACACTAACCTTGTTATGGCCTCCCTACCAGGTTCACGGAAGCTACATCGGGCGGATATTCACCGGCGATGTCCCCTGTCCGAGGGATGAACGAGGAAGTTACTTCATTGACCGCGATGGACCCATGTTCAGGTCTGGTGGCTTTTGGAGGGAGGGGTGATCGGACATTTATCTAATTTGAAACTGTAATTGGAGGAGCAATACCCATCGCAAATGCATGACGGTCGATACTTTGTTAATGATGGTTTTGGCAGATTTAAATATAATTGACACGAATGTATAGTCGCTTAAAACAGCTGTGGTCTTGAACACGTTAAGTTAGTAATCTTTATAACGTTTACATGTTTTCCATAGTTATCAGCTGCCCTTTGCCAATTAAATATCAATTATGCGAAATAATGAATAAATAATATGTTCCAAAATACATAACATGAATAATTTGATATAATTAGTACCTCAAATATAAATATATAATATGTAAAAAGATGGATAAAACAATGATGTTTGATTGTTGCTTACCCGGTACATAATTGTATAGTGTAATGGAGTCTGATCTTTGCTTGATTATTTCATTCACATTAGACCAAACTAAAATACTTAATTACAACTAGACTCTAAGCTTTTTTCCGTTCCTGCTACATATAAACACAATCCTCTTTAATGTAATCATACAAAATGCATGTCATTTCAGGCACATATTGAATTATCTGCGCAGCGATCGACTCTCTGTGCCATACGGTTTCCGGGAATTCGACCTGCTCAAGGTCGAGGCCGACTATTACGGACTTCCGGCGCTCGTGCAGGAAATCGAGGTCATACTCGTGTCGTTCAAGCGGAAACGTCGACGCCGACCGAACCCGAACCGGAAGAAAACCAGTCAGAGCGTGAACGAGTTACATCGCGTACACGAGCGCGACGGTGACTTGTATATTTCTGACGAAGATTCCGACTGGTTTTACGATTAAAGAGGTCTACCTTTGGGGGCAGTGTGTTAATGTGTGAACAAAGTCCCGTCATAATACCAAAATAATGGTTACTCGATACAAAGAAACCACGTTATTGAAGCGTTGTTTAGCTGGAGATATTTTTCCTTGGAGGCAGCGCGTTTATTTTGGAGAAAAAAAACGTCCCATAGTAATGCCAACATAATGGTTACTCGGTACAAAGTAATCACATAATTGAAACGTTTTAAGCTGGAGATATATGTGTTAATGTGGGAAGAACGCTCAGTAAAATTCCTTTGTAATGGTTACTCGAAACAAAGTGACCAACATATATACGGTAGTATTGCTGTATGTTTTCCCACTGATTCCTCTATAAATGAATACCCTGACATATTTAGAGTTCTATCGTAAGCGGATTTCTGTAGATTAAAAACGTTGTTTGGTGAAGTCCTACCGCCTTGTACTTCCTTCATTGAAATCCAGTTATTGGACGGATAGGTGCATGCTGGGTGGTAATATAAACAAGGCAAATATTATTGTCTCGCCATGTGACAAAAAAAGGCTTTCATAATATAGAGCTCAGATTCCTAAAGAAAATCTGAACTGCTAACGACGAATGTATAAATATAACATGTTTAGATACTCCTGAAACCGGGGGAGCTACACAATATTGACTTTCCGTACGTATTGTGTTTTGAAATGTAATGTGCACATGTTTATGTTTTGCATACTGCTATTGGTATTCAGGTTTGTGTCTGTATCAGTGGGTCAGGATAAAACACACGGATAAATAAAAATACAAAAAAGATAATCATACATATGTGTGTCGTGTTCTAAAAAAACTGGGCATAATGCATGTGCGTAAAGTGTCGTCCCTGATTAGCCTGTGCAGTCCGCACAGGCTAATCCGTGACGACACTTTCCGCCTTAACTGGATTTTCGCTAAGAAGAGACATCATTTAAACGAAAAATTCCATAAAAGCGGAAATTGTCGTCCCTGATTAGCCTGTGCGGACTGCACAGGCTAATCTGGGATGACAATTTACGCACAAGGATTATGCCCAGTTTTCTCAGAACACGACACATGTATAGAAGCAAAATGTATATTATCACCGTGCGATTGCGTTCAGATGGCGTCTTGTAAAAGGAAGAGTGTGTAAAATGAGCAATAAATTTAAATAACAAAGTAATTCCTTCGGTGTTGCAACAGATTTTTCTTCGACGAACATTCATGTACATTGTGATAACTGATCTAGCGAAAATGCAACCCATGCGTATGGATGCTCGATCTGTTGGGATTATAGATACCGACCACGGCAAGACGGCATGAGAGTTATGTACAAGAAAGTGAGTCGCACACATGCAACAGCTGGAAAATGTTCCTGTGGCGTTACATCATAGGCACTTTAAGTGGTTTGCAATTAACTAAACTTAAATGCATATGGACGTATCTTTTTACTGTAGCATGCACAAGAAAGAGGTAAACTTGTGTGTGGGTTTGTAATGCCTGTTTAAGGTCACTACAATGGCCGGTGTTCACAAAGACATAAAAGCATGTTTAACTTAAGTTATAATTTAGTGAAAACTTCCGATCGAATTTTCTATGCGACACCAAGTTGTTCTGCTTGTAAAAGGCGGAGAGAGCAAATGTTAATCGTGTTGAACAGTTTTATGTAAAAATGTGTAGATCTATACACAAACTAGCCAAGGGCTAAAGACAATTTACGAATTTCAGGAATTTTCTTAAGTATTAACTAGTCTTGTGAATACGGGGGCTCGTTACGTGTATAATTTCATTTAGTTTTATTGGCTTTTTGGTCGAACACAATATAATACATGGGGGTAAGAATATCGTTGTTCTGGCAATTTCATTTCGAGTTTGAACAACGTCTTAGCTTGTGACGTCCTGATTATACATCGACGTCACGATTTGGTATTTAACGATTAAACAAACCTTATGTGTTTTTATGTTTTTTTTTTTACATGAACAAATCAATGTTATTGATTGAATAATATGTAAATGTGATGCCTTATATTTATTTAATCATTGTATTTATTTACATCATAATATGCAGTTTTTCAAGCTCACGGTGATGTATTGTTTTCTTCGATATACTTATATCAATCATATTTTAACTGTAATAAAACATTATTGGTGGAAAAAAAACTCGCTTTACCTCTCTTTTCGAATACAGCCATTTATATCCATAAAGGACACACTCCGAATCATAACTGAAGAGTACTTTGTTTTATTTAACAACTTATGACGTAATTATGAACATTACTATACACATTTCGGACAATAAATGCTAAGTACTACCATACTAGGTAAATTGATTGTAGTGCTTATATGTGGCGTGTTCTGAGAAAACTGGGCAAAATGCTTGAGCGTAAAGTGTCATCCCAGATTAGCCTGTGCAGTCCGCACAGGCTAATCCGGGACGACACTTTCCGCCTAAACTGGATTTTCGCTAAGAAGAGACATCCTTTTAACGAAAAATTCCATAAAAGCGGAAATTGTCGTCCCTGATTAGCCTGTGCGGACTGCACAGGCTAATCTGGGATGACAATTTACGCACAAGCATTTTGCCCAGTTTTCTCAGAACACGACACATATATCTAATTGCTTGTAATCTTTCAATTCACCTTCATTAACGAACATACTAGGCATAGAAAATATACCGTTTTAATCTAAACAATTCAGTCGTTACTACTGGTAAGTACGATCGTTCATAAAACAATGCTTGAGAATCCTACAGTCCGCAGTTCTAGTAATGTGCATACAATGATTCCTATAGTTATGCATAAGTTTTTAAATACGAACCACCTTTGCTTGTTTCTTAGGGGTCACGTGTACCACTTGAATATATATTTAGTATGATATGTATATGTACATTAAAGACGCAAATAAATACATTGTTAACAAAATATGAACGAATATCTTTATCTCTTAAAATACCGTGCGCAGCGAAAGATTTAGATATGTTACGATCCTTGATATATGATATTCCAATCTTTTGTATGGTTGTCATGGAAACACCCTTTTTTCTAGTCTTTAAAAAGGTGTATATTCAATAATATAATTGCAATAAAACGACCTATTTGTTATATAATAAAGAATGAACATATGATATGTCATGGCCATTTTGCGCAATTTTTTTTTACTAAACTTTTCATGTACAGAAAAATTATTAACACTTAAAACTACGATACATTTCGGAACTGTCATGGAAATCTCTTCTCAGTCCATTCAGAAAACGATGTGGCGTACTGATGCCCATTGCCTTATTTTAGGTTCTTGTGCCCCCGGGCTCTGCTCGCTATTACGTACACTACCACAGTGAGTACAATACACGCCCCGAGAGCTATCCCAACGGCGAGGGCCAGGGCGAAGTCAGTTTCCGGGCTGATGTCATGGTTACCAAGACACGTGCTCACGTCTTAAAATATAAGAACGATATTGGTCATATATTTTCTTATAAAACAATTTGCAAAATGAACCTTTTTTGTATTGATTACTGATTAAGAAGACACGCGCATCATTATAATTATCATTATCATCATCATCACCATCATCATAATTATCATTATCATCATCATCACCATCATCATCCCAATCATCATATTCATAATGTTCTTTATAATCATAATTATATTCCTCGTAATCACCACCACCATCATCTTCTTTTTCTGCTGCTAGATCGTCATTATCATAATCATCATCACCGCCACCACCACCACCACCGCAACCACTCTTAACACCACAACCATCACCACCATCATAACCATCATTAGCATCAGCATCTTGCACTGTATATATAATACAATATTCAGCACGTACGAAAGCCCATCATAGGTATTGGAACTTTGCCCTACATGTATCTTATGCAAAAAACGAAAATACGCACTAGATGATGAAATGTCCGTCTGGTCGTCTGATCCAAACGCTCTGTAACTCAAATTCTCTATCGTCATGGTTACGCCCATTGAAAACGGATTGTCTCGATTGCCGTTGCAGCGGTAGGATCCGTTGAATTGCGCAGCGTTCGTTCCGTTCGGGAAAGTTAACGTCAAATTATGCTGTCCTAAATTGGTAGCGTTCGGAAAACGGGAATTGTCAACAATATAGTTCAAAATTGCAAGCTGCCATTCGTATGAATTATTGACCGTAGATGATTTAGCGAAGATGAAAGACAAGCTCCAGTTGTTTAGAAAGTTTATGTTGAGTTGGTTCGTGCCGTCGGGGTTGGAACACATTCCATTATAGGTTGTGCCGTTCTGTGGAATTGTTATGTTGACTGTGTCATTCTGAAAAAAAAACATTATCATTAAAAGAATAATTAGTAATTAAGGTTGGACAAATACGAAGACGTTGTTTTGATCATAAAACAGGCCCAAAGATAAAAGAACAAATTGCAAAAGAAACTGTTTGTTCCCACGCAGTTTATGTTTATAAAAATAAATATTAAAATATCAAACAGCGATGTCCAAACAGACCAAAAAATTTTATAAAACTATTTTACCATAAGCTTGTAAAAACAACCATCGACTCTTTAAATTGTTTAGCACATATATTGATAGCCTTACAATGTCTGCAACTCGTGCTTTTTTTCTTCAAACAACAGGAAGACAACTCGTAATTTATAGCACCGATATTTCCATATATTTACGTATGGTTTCACGCTGTATGTGCGCATGTTAAATTAAGACCTAGCATCAACGCATTGTGCCTACCTTCGTATCGGTGACATACGGAATAGTGAGGCGTATACCCACCATCATGACAACACACGTCACGTTGCCATTGGTTACCGTGTAGTTGTTGGTTGGCGGTGCCTGTGGAAATACATTATCACCTGTTGGGAAAGAAAGTTAACATTATGTTTAAATGATATTGCGTATACTTAATTAATTTAGGCGTTGGGAGTGTTAATTGTCTTTTCCAATCATTCTACTATAGACAATGTATTTATAAAGGTATAGTTATCATTGCAATCATGTGCATGCATTCTAACAAACGGTGTGTAATCTTAGACATTAGAGACGTCTGATACCGGTAAAATAAGCATTTCATCGTTGCAATAAAACGTATGAACCATTATCGCATATCGTTCTTAACGGCAAATTCTCTTCTGAGAGATAAAAAAAAAACTAAATTTTGCGAGAAAAAAGTAAATTTTAACTTACAATTCAATGGTGAAACTGCAAAGAGAACACTTGTTAAAATCCACCAAACGGATGCCCGTATTTTCATTGTTGTATTATACATGCAGTTTAATAGTTATTCCACATTAACTTTAAACTACAAGGTCGCGACTATCACAATCCGTCTTCAACTCATGTTGAACATGCAATCACACACTAAAATACGTATGAAAGTTACACATATATTTCACAAATCAGATATAACAACATATCGTGGACATGGGTCCAATGTGTATTTGATATAGGCCTTTAAATGTACACACGTAGTACATGTATAATGTCCATTGCACCAATTTCATTTAAACTGTATTATCGCAGTTTGAGCTATCAAACCTCGCGTATTTGCCTTCCATATCTCTCCTAAGCCCTTTACAAAGCGCTTATTTAGATTTTAAACGTTATCTCCCCACTATCACCTTGACAAATTTTACGTTCTAGGTCATCTGAGCTTTATTTACTTAAATTGACATGTTCACAGATTTTTGCAATAAAAAAAAATAAGTTGAATTTTCAAATTGAACATTTATATTTGATAGTTTATATGGTTTATGCTGAAATGATTCATAAATGTTAGTGGAGTATTTCATTATTTTCACAAATAAATATCTAAAGAGATGATAATATCATTTGATCGACTTTATATTTCCTATTATTATTATTGTATCAACATATTTATGAAAGATTTAAAACTCTATTTAATGTATTTAACTTTAAGACACTAATCAGTAATATAAAACTGCTCGTATAGATTGGAATACTGCTAGTACCTTGGATATCAGATACATCATCACAACTATAAACTAAAGGGGAAAGAGAAAATGCTTCGCAGCTTTCAAAGAAAAACAAAAAAAGTAGGTCACGTGATTCCGATTCTGAAACTGCACTAAAGAATTCTGGTTTCAACCAATAGCAAAAACAAAACGAAGTTTGCATTGAATCCACGCGAAGAAAGCATGTTTTATCCTACAGCTAAAGGATTTTATAGAAGGAAACTCTGGGTGTCGTGTTAACTTGTGATTTACACGCCCACCAGTCTACCAGCATTTAAACTTCTACATCATGTACATAGCGGACTACTGTTTTGACCTTTTACTTTCTGTGAGGTTTACCGCATTAAGTTTAGTGGCGTGTAACCTTGTTTGTTGAGTCAATTCGATTCGGCATAACTTTAGTTTATCGTTTGGCTTCCGTTCTTCAACGGCGTGGTCTCGCAGCCTTTTCAGGCGTATAATACTGTTTGTACAAGCTGTATACCACAACAGTGTACGTATAATTATTGTATACCCCAAGCCAGTTATTCTAAATTAGCACTTTCATATATTTATTCAGTATAAGTCATTTTTACAGTTTTGATGATGTTTTCGTACACGTGACGTTACGTACCAAGCTTTTTGAACATTTGTTCTAGTATTATTACTTTTATGTAATGAAAACTCTTTTTGATAGTATAAATTAATGTCACTGATATTAAGGGTTAAACGTTAAAATAATTGTGTGAATGTGAATCTGATTGATATCTTATATCATTGTGTTTCAGTCTAAACCTGTGAATAGTATCATGAATGGTGTGAATACAGAGTGAAAATATTCCTAGTTGTACTATTCCTGGTTGTACTATGCCTTTGAGGCAGAAAACTTTCAGTTAAAAGTCAAATGCAGTTAAAACTTGTAGACGATTTAACTCGTTAAAATTTATATCAAAATCCTCATTCAATTGTTCTTAAATTGCAATATTTGCATGCATTATATTTATATATTTCAAATCAATGTACCGTATAAGAATAATAGCCTTAATTAATCTTATAGAGCTTTCTACTGGTTTGTTTACCTGAATGCCAAAATTGCCAAACTGCACGCGCTTGCCTGCTGACATTACGTCACTGGATTGTATCATTCAGTCAGTTCAGTGACGCGTGTGTCTGGGCATTGTGAAACGTAGTTGCATTGAAATATGACGTAGAGCATTAGCTCGTAGAGGTTTGACTTTTATATGCCAGTGAGTTAAACGTGTGTAAAAAGAAGAGTTAAAGAAAACTTATTTATACTCTAAAATTATCAATATTGGCGAGGATAAATAGACAATAGATCTACTACTAGTATATATGAGCCGTGTAAGCCTTTCTGAGACGAGTCGGATAAATTCAAGTACACAATGCCACTAACATAGTATTCTATTTATCATACCATATTAATTTTTTTTTAAATCTTTGATGAGACAATTAAAATATTACCGTTAAATTGTTAAAAGAAATAGCCAAAACATATTAAATAACTGAATCGAACATTGCATAGTAATATCAAAGTTATTTTTGATCTTTCGCCACGCGAAATAGTCCTCAACAAATCAAAGAAAAACAGAGTAGCAAGACAAAATATCACTATTTGACTCGATTCAAATTTAATAAGCATACCAAATTATACAATCTCAACTAGACCACAGATAGTTTTGTTCAAACTTAAATTCTTGTTTCACCATAGCAAAAAAAAACAAAAACATTGATGGCTGCCATTTTTAACTTACATGATTTGTACTCCTACTTCAAGCATGATGCAGCATTTATCCAACTGCTATGTAATTTAACTAATTTTGTAGAAGGAAACTCTGAGTGTTATGTATAATTGTGCTTTACATGCCTACCAGCCTTTAAACTGCGTTTTCGTGTACAGAGCGGACTACTTTGCCGTGTAAACCTTTGTTCAACTCGTCGGATAAATTCAAGTACACACAGGCACTAACATAGTATTATCTATATTATCGCGTGAACGATTCCATAAAGTGCAAAGGCGATTGATGACGTCACTTTCCGCATGGCCGAGTTCGACACGTGGTCAGCGTGGTAGGTCAGCTGGTTTCCATAGCGCGTGAGCAGGTCAAGTACCACCCCGTTTGTCCAGCCGAACCCTTCCTGGATGGGAAACAAGATGAAATACTAGTGCATGGAGGCTTTGGCGTTAAGCGTTTGAATATGATCCACATTTCTGTATCAGAAATAGTAGTTCAACAATCATTTACACAATATAACTAGTGCTAGTGCTAGTAAAAATACAAGTTTTATCTCACTGAATGTTTCTATGCTTCACAACTAAGCATAAATAAAACACATATGCCTGTTTTATACCTGGACGTCGTATTCCCCACCGCTTCCACGCGATCCATAGTCTGTCACAACGTACTGTAATACAAAAATATATCAATTTTGTTATAGCAACCGAGACCTTATATTTTATGAAGTACAATAATTGTATACATTTTAATACATGCCCATATACATAGATGTAATTTCAATTACATCTTATTTCGTGTTCTTAAGAAAATCTTATATAAAACATAGTATAAGTAATTAATATTAAAATACTTTCTTTTTCGTACGTACGTTTCAAAAATAGTGCAAGCTCCTAGTATAAATCCATCAAATAGTTGTATAAAACAATACAACAGTTTCAACTGTTTTAAAAATGCAAATTTGTAACTTCTTTTATTTAAAAGCGTTAGCCGATTTAGATGATACTTACTTTTTCAAACATTGTTTTCTTTCGCTGCCAGCCGACGTAGTTGCTCTTCGCCCATTGGTCAGCCAGATTAAACGCAGTTTCCCGGCTTTCGTCGTTGATGCGTTCCAGTGCAGTTATGGCGGCATCAATTAGCGGAGGCCACGCGTTTGGAAAATCCCATTGCTGCCCGGTGTTCACCAGAGACGTTGGAACGCCGCTTTTAAAGTTGAGCAAATCGTGGCCCTTTCATAAAAACAAAATTTGGTCGCTATAAAACTCATATTTCTAGCGCATTATGTTGAATGTATATGCAATTTTAACACATTTCTGGGAAAGCACTCGTTTGCACGCTACAAATATGTATTGCGTAGTTCGGTGGAATAAAGGTGAACACAACTCGAAGAACTAAAAACATGATGTGTCGCATAATGCGATAGAACAATGACGCACACAACTCGAAGAACTGTTCATTGAAATTTATTCTGCTTTTTAAAACGACGCTTGCCAAGTCAAAATAAAACAAGTCAAAACAATATTCTATCAACAAGATACGCACGGTTCAAAATGTATTTTAGTCAGTCGCTTACCAACATGCATTACATGCAATTTACCTTAAGGTAGTGAAACACGTTCTGCAGGTCATTATTGGTTTCATAACATCCAGTAAATAGCGGGAATAAATTAGACGGGTAAAACGATTTTCTCTGGTGTCGATCCTTTATCGATACGTCAAACCATTGACCAGTCTGAGAATTCCAGAATACTTCCGACATCTGAAGCATGCGTGCTGAACGTTTACTTTTATAAACCGCAGACTTGTTGTGGTTTCCTTAATGAAAGGTTATACAAAAAATACACCAACCTGTTAGTGGGTATGCATAATCACTGAAATCAGTTAATTAAAATACAAACAAAACATTCCGATATTTTTACGCAAAAGGTGGGGTTTACTTTTACCCTTATATGCAGAACAACACGATAAGAAAACCGACATTTTACATTGGTATTTTGTATGTTTGGTTTTATTTCTTAGACTTTAAATGTTTTTAACGTGTGAGGAGTATGCAGTAGCTGCGCGGTGTATAATTTAACCATTACATAATGTGTATTAATGTTTGTTACCTAACAAAGCGAAGAACCCCTCCAATATCTGTTCATTCCAGCACAACAGGCTGTTGAGATCCACCGGAACTACGTCAGTCGTATCGATATGCGCCAGCCACATCGTCCTGTTGATAGTCTCGCTGTAACTCGACGAGAACCAGCGAGACGAGAAGTCCCAGCCCGACTCTGCTGCAGACGCCAGATTTGTGTAGATATCCGACGGCGCTCTGTCGGAAGCTCGTTGCGCAGTCTCTTTGTCCTCTCGATATGATTCCGGCCTGTACAGGTAAACATGTATAATATTGTTTATAATATGTATTGATACATCGTTTTATTTTGATCACATATGTATATCATTTTCATTGGTGTTTTGTCTTTTTTGTGTGCAGAACTCGTGTACTTACGTTTGCCATTATTATATAAAATCACTGCAAATATATATTGTACCATTCTGAACGCCGTTGTTGCGCAACATGTATGAACATATGCGAAACTGACACAATGCTAAATCTGTGAAACTCTTTAACTTAAATATATATCTAAAACAGCAAGCAAAATTGCTTATATATAGAAAAGTTTAAGAAATTATTTAATTCGAATGTAAATTCTATTATAATACAGACAATGTTAAATCTAGTGAACATAGGGGGTAATCACGTTAAAAAAAACAAGATGGCGACGTTCATGCCGAGACTCTTTTTTCGCCGTTTAATTGCATTTATTACTTTATTTAATTGCTAAAATGCCACTCACTTTCCAGCTTTATCGGCAAGAAAGTGATTAGCGTTCATATTGTATTCATATTCTCTCTATATCTCGACTTATTCGCTGCGAAATTTCTTAGCGGGATGACCTAATTACAACTCCACTAAGTAAATTCACAACGAGTAACGTCAAGATATAAAGCGAATTGTAATACGGAATATAGGCTAATCACTTTCTAACTGATCTGGCTGGAAAGTGAGCGTAATTCAAAAATTAAACAAAAGTAATAATAGGTACAACAACGGCGAAAAATACCTGTCTCGACATGGACGCCGCCATCTTGACTATCACGTGATTACCCCCTCTGGTGAAGGTACTAAGGCATAGCATGCTAAGATAAACTAAATTGGTACCGATGAAAAAAACGTTTCCCGAAATATCAATGAAATAAGAAATGTCCGATGAAGTTCGACAATACCTTGGTTCATCTACCGGTGTCGCGTAACGATTCAACGTTACTGATTTTCCTCCATATTGAAAATCCACGGTTCTATTATTAGCCCAAAATAGGTACTCCTTTTCTATGAAGTCAATGTTACTTCGGATAAACTCGGTGTCATTCGATACATGAAGGTACAGCTGCATCATGGGAATGAATAATGGCGGCTGTGATCGCTTCGTGTAGTATATCCTACTGCCATTTGGTATCATGCCATATCTGTAAAAGGGAAAGCATAGACGTGCACAGCTTTTAATTGTCAACGTTCATGTTGTTACACGCTTGATGCACAATCAATATTGCTTGTTGACAAAATAGCATTGGTACGTTTTGAAAGACGTTGTGTGTGCTCAAATACACGGACTATCAACTCGAAATAAAAGTCAATACTTTTTAATTAAAGAAATGAAATTTTGCAGCATTCCATGAACGGTGTGGGTCATCTCACAGGCTAACAAACCCTTCATCACCCAGAACGAGTCCCTGGAAAATACAAAGAGAAGTGTACGTGATGTAGGAATACATTTTATCCCTGCTACAATCGATCGTTACAAATCATAATAACTTCTAACTTTATCCTATCGGCGTTGTTAGCTGCGTTTATTCAATCACCCTTTTAAAACGCTATGAACATGTGTTTCAATTTAACGTCAAACAAAATGTATTAAACAACGACAACAATAATCAGCACTGAACTGGGAACCCAACGTTATATTTTTCGAATTTTGACATATTTTCACGCCGTTTACATAACTCAAGCGGATAACATATTATAGTGAAAAGATTAATATAGGATTATTGGATAAGGACGAAGTATATCACGCTCGGTATTAAACATTGTAGCAATCGACAAGTCCCATGGTCATCAGTGTCTAAGCCTCTCAAAATCAACTTCATATTTATCCAATACTCACTCTGTACTGTAAAATCATTTTTATTCATCAACATGAAAGGACTTTGTTTGAAAAAAAAAATCGTGGACACTTTAATTCGTGAATTCCCGATTTTGCAAAAAAGGAGGAATTTGGGCTGGTAATTTTCGATATCTTTGTGTAAAATCCACGGATCTATAAACCTACGAAATCAAGAAAAATTTATGTCCCACGAATAATAATGATTTTCAATACACAAATTAATTGTTCTTTTACAAAATGCGATACTTTTCTATATAAGGTATTTTAAACACGTCATCTAGACGTTAAATAATTATAGTGAATGGCAACCAGTAATAGGTCTCTCTAAATCTTCCTCCGGGTACGATGAAGGGATGTTCCATGTAGATGAGAGAGTATCGCTCCGGGTGATCCTTAACGTCTTGCTTGATCTGAAAGAGAAATCGTAAAACATCGGCAATCTCCGGAATTATCCGTAAGATAGATACAATAAATCGACCGCTGAACCACAGTGATGCAAGAGACACCAATGACATCTGCAAATCGAAAATGTATATTAATCTGTGTAGCTCATTTTTGCAGCTTCCTCTCACAGAACTGAGCGAGACATCATTCTGCAAATTAATATTGATGTGAACGTTTATGCAAGAGATAAAAAACTGCAAATAGATGTGCACAACCAATAAAAACATTTATCTGTGCTGATATATCAGTGGGAGACCCATGTGAATTGAACCCAATCGAAAGTTTGAAAAGATATATCGTCAAACCCAAACCCAGTTTGGTCTCAGTCAAACAACATCATATATAAGCCCCAATACAAATTCATATCATTCATGGCATATGTGATTATTAATCCCGTATATGCACACCTTCCTTCCTAAATGTTTCCACAGACCGCACATATCCTTGCCAAACTGTCTGTATACAGGGTCTCGCACTGAGCGCAGAAATGCTGGGCTGAAAAAGTATCATGTTTAAAGGTAACAGCGCGGTGTGCAAGCGTTAAATGGTACATATTAGAGTTATGTATGCATACCGATGTAGTTTTAAATTAAACCTTGGATCGAACGTCAACATGCACTTTATGTTTTGATTCTTTAGGTGAAGTACTAATTGATATGTTTTTGAACGTGTGTGTACCAAATATTAATTATAATTATAATCCAGTTATCGTTGTTTATTGGTCAGTAAACAATGATTAGCGGATGCGGATGGCCGCGTGATTTAATAGCCATGAACAAATACGACAAACATTGAGCTACATTTGTATTTCATTGAGTTTGGGTAGGCTAATTAGAGCTTGATTTTCCCATTTCTGCTCTGGCATGTTATATGTGTAACCTTCATGCCTGATCATGATGAATCGACATAACCATTAACAAACAGAGCTTGATCCATATAAAAGGTAAGCCCTTACACGTATTACAATTTTAGACTACAGCTTCAGGAAGGTTGAACACTCTCAGAATAATATACTAGCCACAGTCTTCTCAGAACTATATTATATACTAGCCGCAGTCTTCTCAGAACTATATACAAGACTTAGTCCCTACTTCTCCACGGCGTCCTCCGGCTCCCACGTAACAAGCTCGCTACCGGGCAGATCAAAATACCGATCCACGAATTCCCGAAGTCCGGATGGAGAGTCCTTGATGCTGCTGTTAAGACTTTTAAACGCATTCATAACCGTTTCTGAAAGTGAACGCCCATCGTTTTGTTATATTGTTTGAGTATTTGTTTGTTTATTTAAATACGTAAACGTATTAAATATTTCACATATTTTACAGTGCCAAATGCAGTTAACATGCATTTGTACTATTCATCAGAACACGCGTTCAGAGACCAGATAACTATAGTTACTATTATTATGTTAAAATCATGCGACGCATCGTTAAAACAATAGAGGTCATGTTTCATTAAGGCATTAAAGAACCAACCGAGATCAGGTTACATGAATGCGTAGTTACCAACCGATGGCAGGCTGCATGCATAAGTTGAGTAACCAACCGAGATCAAGTTGCATAACTGCGTTTATACTAAAGTTATCGATCGAGATCAGTTTTCATTAAGTCGTTAAGTAACCAGGTCAGGTTACACAGGAATGAGTTAAGTAGGCAACGAGTGTAAGATTGCATTAATGCATTTTATAACCAACCGAGGCCAGGTTGCATGAAAGAGTTATACACTAGTAACCAAACGATGTCAGGTGGCGTTACTGCGTTAAAGAACAAACCGATGTCATGGTGCATGAATACGTTAAGTAACAAACCGAAGCCAAGTTGCATGAATGCTTTAAGTAAGCAACTGAGGTTAGATTTCATGAATGAATTGTGTAATCAACAGATGTCAGGTTGCATGATAAAGTTATGTACTAGTAAGCAACCGATGTCATGTTGCATGAAGTATAACTAACCAAGGAGAGGTTTGATGAATACTTTAAGTAAACAACCAAGGTCAGTTTGCACGAAAACATCACGAACATGAACCTATCCGAGTCAGTTTAAAGGGGCACATCGGTCTACCTACCAGGGTCTGCTTTAAGAGGCTTATTGGTCTACCTACCAGGGTCCTCTTTAAGGGGCATATCGACGAATGTCTTTGAGTCTTTAAAGAGTCGTGCTGACTGCACTGCATCCAAGAGAGGCCCCTGACACCAGATACCGCTTCAAGAGATATGTCATGATTTTACATTTTTGAAATATATAAGTTAGGCACGGGAAAATCATGCTCAATGAAATTCTCGCGTCATATACACCTTGTGCACTTAACGCAATGCTGATCAGTGACGGCAATTTCCCCCTTCAGTTCATGTGTGATTAGAAGAGACTTTCTTAAAACAAAAAATAACATGAGAACGGACGACTGTAATCCCGAATCAGCTTCAGCGTGATGCACTTGTTTAAGTGCATTTGTCAACGACACGCCTCATATATGCGACATTACTACGTGAATATGTTACATTATTCTTGCAGTCTCGGCGAAGTAAATAAGTATAGCGATTATGTTTGTTTCCCACCGTATGCCCATGATATACAAAACTTGCATCATTATATTTGATAAGTCACAAAAAAATGTGTGTACGTACGTGGTAAAATATGATGGAGAGGATGCGTTCTTTTCATAATTATTAAAAGTTATAATTCTGTATGGTTTATCAGTTTGAATATGTCTACATAATTTAAATAGCTTTGAACTGTGAACATGTACAGCAAATATTCATATCCAGTTAACATGGCAAGAGTTTTATACATTTAAACATATAACAATTCAGCTACCGGTGCTTTACCTGTCGCACGCTGGCTCCGCATACAGTCCCGGAAGTAGAAACAATGACAGAAGTGAACTCCAAAACTTCTGGTTCGCCATACCGGTTGTGGTTTCGAGCGACTTTGAATTGACCGAATTTAAGTATCTTCACTAGCTGATATATGTCATCACAGGGACGTAGCTTGTAATTAACTACCGGTAGATGCCTGTCGGCAGTGTGCCCAGTCCGTTGTCAAGCATACCGTTCATTTGCAATCAATAAATCAGGAGAGTGACCTTGAGCTGGAGTACGAGACGTAGGCAAAACGCGCAGCATGACCTGTCAGGTGGGCGATGCTATTTTAAAATTGACGTCTGCATGATGAAGTTACAGTCTTCAACGGCTTGTCGTGCCATATTTTGAGATTCGAAGTTTAAGTATGACCTTGGCACTTGAGCTAGAGAATTTAACAATTAATTTTAAAGTGGTATCTTCATTGCAGTCCCCATGATAGTCCCAAAACCATTACTGGCCACAGCGTGCGGTAAACTCGTAACTATTACCGGCCAATATTCCACTGTACTGGATGGTCAACTGCAAATTTGTACTTTATCTGAATAGTTCACCGGATATGAGGGGCAGTATTCTGGAGCTGATTTCTAGACCTTTAGCAGTTGTTCTGGCTTTGTCTGAGGGATACATGACTTTTGCGGGGACTTGGATATTTAATAAGCTAGGCATGGGTCTTTAATTCGACATGCCGTCTCTACATGGTGAACATGTGTGGGGTCCCTTATTCTTGTACGAATCTAAAAGCATCCTCGACTTTTATATGAACCGAGCGTTGAAATAATGGCTAGCTACGCCATTCGTCCGGATTCCGACGTTGCTAACGCACGAGACGCTGATCAGATAAAGGGGTGAATAGAGATAACCAACACCACTCATATCGGTGTATTCGAACAAACTATCCGTTCATAATCCAAAACGGACGTTTCAAAACCAGTACACGGACGGACACGCGAGGAATATTTATTTGACAAATATTATATGTTGCTGTACTTAAATCAAATACGGTTTGCGCGCGAGGATCGTTTGGGAAAACTGGGCGTCATGCATGCACGTGAAGTGACGTCCTAGATTAGACTGTGCAGTCCACACAGACTTATCAGGGACGACACTTTCCGCTTTTTAAGAACTTTTCGTTTAAATAAGGTCTCTTCTAAACGAAAATCCAGTGTACCGGTAGTCCGAAAATGTTGTCCCTGATAAGCTTGTGCAGGACTGCACAGGCTTATCCGAGACGACACTTAACGCACATGCATTAAGTCCAGGGTAATACGTTTGTAAGTTAATTAGCAGATTAAACGTTATCTTTACTTTGATCCCGACCATTTTATATACAATCCCAAGGCCCATACATAAGGATTCGACTTATAAAGTTGTATAACAACAGCTCAGTTAGTTTTGGATAAACGGACTGGAAAGCGTTATGTACACGTATAGTGCTTGCTAAGGTTCCGGTTTTTCAACTAAGTTGAATATCCTGGTTATTGGGGAATGCTTGGCGGCATAAAACAGGCGGTTGTCGGCAAAGTAAGTACGTGTAGCTTGCCTGCAGACCAAGCTTGGGACTTCATTAAGAGACAGTTGGGTCAAGATTACTGATCCTAAAAAAAAGAATACTGGCATACAGGGAGTTTCTGGCCAAAAGCTTGCGTTTGCAATGATCAATATTAATTTAACCTTGAATATAGCAAGCCTAGCTTAGGATTGTATTTTGGGTCAAGGCGAAGGTTATTAAACAATATAATAATTGTGTCTGCTCAATAACTTGATCTGGATGGAGGTAATTCAGAGTTTTGTGTGTAGGTAGCTCACTTGCAGTCCTAGCATGTGATTGCATTTGGCGCCAGTTGGGTAAAGAAAAAGGTCACCGATTTCTGAACGAGGATTTGAGCTGAAATGTTATGAATTGGTAGGTTGCATAGAGACCTCACTTGGGGATACATTTTGGAACCATTGAGTCAAGGTCACTATTTGTAAATAAAATAGAAAAACTGAAAACTTCAGTTTTTATAACATTAATCTTAATTTATCTGTGTGATGGTAGTTTACACGTAGTCCTAGTTTAAGGATTCCATTTGGAGCAAGTCATATCAAAGTCAAGGTCACTGCTACTAAAAATAGAACACATGTTTCCGAGTGGAGGAATCGTCCTGACATTGTGTGTATAGATAGCTTACATAAAGACACAGTATTGGATTGGACATGAAGAAAATTAATTAGCAAAGCTTTGAAACCTGGTTTAATGGTGTTGCCATGTTTCTTGTCCATAATAGTGTAACCCCTTGTGATTAAGAACCAGCCAGTTTTGACTTTATGAGAGACTGCTGAATATATGAACTCCCCATTTGTATCCTTTATGCTGGGAGCTGTGAAGGAAGACAATCATCATCTCTCAATTTAACTAGCTGTTGTTGTTTTGTTCTCACAAATAATGAGGGCTTTTCACAGTATCAAATAAACTCCTATTTCATCCACATATGAAAGCTTTATTATGCGATATAGTTGCTTTGAAAACTATACATAAAATGAA
Organism: Dreissena rostriformis; assembly: GCA_007657795.1. Lineage (NCBI taxonomy): Eukaryota > Metazoa > Mollusca > Bivalvia > Myida > Dreissenidae > Dreissena > Dreissena rostriformis. The sequence goes on from VMBQ01001539.1 coordinate 133,530, forward strand.
AACATGATTTCTTTTTATCTTTTATTTTCAAATCATATAAAAATGTCTAGGATTTACATGTTTTAATACCTCTGATTTGTAAAGCCGGCTTCAAAGGAAATTCAGTTAGTGATACTCGTATTTACTAGACATTAAACAAATAAGTGATAATTTAATTTATCACATGCCATACCCTGTTTCCGATGTTATATAACCATTACATATATTTTTATATTACACATGTGTAATATACTTTTTACGCGTTTTCATTGGCTTAGTTTTCGTTTATTGACCAATCGCATTTTGTTATTTTGCTGAAATGACGTTGCAACGTCAAATGACGTCACGAAATGTAAACAACATTCGGGATTTATCATTATGTCTGCGTTAATATTTATTTAATTTGCTCATTTAAAAGCATGTGATAAAAAAGATCTGACACTCGTTGTCATATCATACCACATTTTATTAAACTTGTCCAGGAAATTCGTTAGTAAGCTCGCCAAAGGCTCGCTTACTAACAAAATTCCTGAACTCGTTTAATAAAATATGGTATGATATGACAACTCATGCCAGATCCTTTATATACTGCTAACATTTCTGTAACTGAATATTGACTTTTTAAAAATTATTTCAATGATTTTCATTATTATTAAAACACAAACATGTTTTTTTACACAATAATTTTAATAGGACTTTTGAACATATTTTCACCAAACAGATACAATACACAACAATATGAACAAAGCAAATACAATGATGTGTTTTAACTTTTAACAAAGTTTTATACAAATGCTTTTGTTAACAAGAATTAAATCTAGAAATTAAAAGATCATGTCCAAATCTGGAAGACCAAATATAAATTATTTAAAAAAGACATGTTTTACTTGTCATAAATACACTTAGTGTGATGCATATAAATAACCATTTACAAACCATTCGTACAAATGTACATTAACATCACAAATACATGACATACAGTTATTATTATATAACAAAACTTCTAATTTGCCGCTTATTGCAAAATGACAAAAGAAATAATTATATTTGAAGAAATATCCAACATTTCCTATAAACTATATAAAAGTTCACGACTTTTATATAAAGTTTTTTTCCAAGATACGATCTGATACATTTTTTTCCTCACAGGATAAAATGGCAAATGAAGGATGTTTCAACTAATGCCTATCTTTTTCAAATTAAATTCAAATTAAAAAAAATAAAGTGCACATGATTTTTTTTTGGTGATTTTTTAACAGCATGTATGATTTTTTGTAATTTCAAAGCCATTCAAAGAGGTAAACTCAGCAGGTTAAAATTTGGGTCACTATTTTCCGATTCTTTGCACAACCCAGTCCTGTTGGCACAGCGGACATCTGTTGTTCTGCTTCGTCCAGAGCGTCATGCAACAATTGTGGAATGAATGGTTGCATTCACCCCAAACCACTGAAACATAGCAAAACAACATTAACCCTTTCCCGCTCAGAAGCAAAGTGAAAATGGTTGTATGCAACCAGAATAAAACAAGGAACATCCTGCCAGTGACTCGAAGTCTGTTCAAGTTTTATGCTGTTTGCTGCTCATTAGGCTTGGAAATTAATCCTTGAAAACTTAAATCTATTTGGAAAAGTCTTTAATTTAACTTGATTTTCTAAGGGAATACCAATTTGTTAAATGTATATCTGTGGGCTAAAGAGTTAAGCAGAACCTTAACGTAGTCAAGTGTATGTTTCTGTATCAGTATCATGTACAGTAGCACGGTGATAAGTTAACAGGAAGTTGTACTTGCAAAACTTTGTGGGTAGCTTTTCAATCAATTGCAAAAAGGCAAATCATACTTGAAAAAATACTGTTATTTTCATGCTTTACGTGTACCTACTGACAACTGTTAATAATGTAACAATAAATCAATAAAATCAATAAATCAATAGTCTTTCTGGTTCAGTTACATTTTAGTGCAATGGATGACATCTCTTGCAGATAGCAACATAAATGATCTCCATTTAATATATACTGATGCCTATTTCGTACTAAGAACAAAGACCCTTGGCAAACTCACTGAATTTTTATGAGATTTGAAAATCTACATGTAACTCTCATTTTACAAATATTATTCACAGTTTGATAGCCAAATTTTGAGCCCTGGGTAGTTTCATGTGCATTCCTTATTAAGTTCCAATACATCTATGATATCATTTGATTGTGTTTTGTTAAATTCGTTCAATGACTGATAACAATATATTGTAAAAAGGTAACTTACCAACACAGTCATCTTGCTTGTTTTCTGATTGACATCGTAAACATGCATCTGAAAAAATTAATGATTAATTAATTACTGTTGTGTATCCTCACTTTGGAAGAAACACTTTTATAGAAAATAACGTTATTCATTTTATTTGTTACTCAAAATAATGTTTATTATTAATTCAGTGTTTTTTTTTTAATGGTCAGACATGAGTGGGACTGCCAAAACCAGACCAGGCAAATTTCCATGAACAGAGAACTTTATTCAGGTTTATTAAAAGAAATGAAAATTTAATTGTGAAAAGGTTGACCAAATATATTTGTTTACAAAGGGCCTCGCTCTGGGAAAATGGGGCTTAATGCGTGTCGATTGCTAATCAGGGGCGACACTTTCCGCCAAGATTGAATCATGTTTAGAAGAGACTTACTTTAAGCGACAAATTCTATAAAACCCAATGACATTATAACAAGACTTTCTTCAATGTTCCTTCTCATTGAACCTCAATTAGTGGACCGTCACATATAAGGACCGTCCTGACCCGCATTCGTCAGAGTTGTTTGAAGAAAAATATTATTTTCTATACTTACCCATAACTTGAACTCTACAGATAGCGCAGGTATCACATTCTACATCCCAGCTCCACATAGCAACGAGATTCCATTTCTTAAGAGTGAACATTTTGTCCGTTTTTTGATTCGCTTCTCTGTCAACTTCCATTTCGTCCGCCATCTTTGTTGTTTTGACAAAGCGATAATCACATATTAATATTTTGTGCAGCACCGTTTTACGAATACATTAGTGACGTATTGTCTGCAACTGAGGCAGATTATCTGCAATTTCAAAATGGCAGGACGAATTGGAGCTGCGATGTCTTCAGGACCTGCAGTGGCATTGACAAAGTCCTTCCTCACAGTTTTCAACTTCATATTCTGGGTAAACGTTTCATTTAGTGTTTTGGACAAAATTACGTCCGAATATTGTGCCACTTTGTTGACAATACACGGACATATGCACAAGGCCAAGTGGCTGGAAAGGTGTGGTTATCATAGAATAACTTAAGGTGTCAAATATGAAAATAGAACCAAGGGTTTCAACTCCAAAAAGTTATTTTATCTGACAACCATAAGAGTCAAATTTTCTTGCCATTAATTAATGTCATTCCACATCTTTCGATTACCAATCCATGTATGAGTGATTAAGGAAAAAAATAAAATAATTTCTGAATTAATACAAACAATGCAGCATTAAACGATTTACCTTCAAAGTTTATTTAATTCCCGTTAAATCCATGTCAAAATTGTTTATTTACAGCGTGTTTAACCACGCAAAGCCCACAGTTGAATTTGTATCATACACATCGCAATAACATCAACAACGCGCATGTTTACCTAGTATCAATAAGTCACACCAGAAAGAGATAGTACTCAATTGCAATAGGCATTAGGTCAACTAAACTTAAAAATTAGATTCACTGAACTATTTAAAGAGTTGATATAATAAACGTCCAATCGGAACAGGGATATTCCCAATGAACACTCGTGTATCGCCTGACGCCATGTGGGCGCACTGCTCTTATGCTAGAATCTACGATGATTTCATCCAATATTTGCTGAAAATTGAGAGAAAGTGAAAGTATTTTTTTTTTAAGTGTTGTGTTACCACTACAGTAGGTAACAGTCGTCTCACTTGTCAAGTTCACTTTGCAATGTATGTGGAAATTTAAAGAAGAAGACCAATAAAATGTATGATATATGGATACATTTGGATTATTTTAGTTGAAGTAAGATTTTGAAATTCATTTATATCAGTTTTCCTCATTTGGTTTGCGTTTGTATTTAGTTTCAAGTGTAGTAATGTTAGTTAAATAAAAAAACTCGGAGCGTTTGCATGTGACGTCATCACTAGAGCCACATTCTTAATGTAAACAGAATGATTTATATCAGGAGGCGCTCGATATAAGGGTATCATACGATATGTACATGCAGCTCTATCAATTAAAAATAACAACTTTTTGCATGAAGCATTGAAAATTTTACATTATATAATACCATCCCCACACCCTCCCAGGGATTTTGTTCTACTTCTTATTAAACTACCCCAGCTCTTTCCTGATTGAGGCAATTGCACATAGCCAATTGCTGTCAAAAAATCATCATACCACCTTAAGTTTAAATAAGCCTGTATAATTTAATTTAAATCTATTTATGTTAGCTTGATTGCATCAAAAGCCAAAGGCTTATTTAAATGCTTTTGAGTCCGTTTCCTAGGTACAACCAGTACTTAATGTCTTTGGGGAAATCTAAAGAACGGTCCCACAGTGTGGATTGAACCTGTGCGCTCCCAGTCGCTAGGCAGACACCATATCCACTATGCCACGGCAACATTTTAATATGCAAGTATAATCTGTCAAAACAGCGCTTTGTATATCAAACAAATTAAATGCACACAAGTACAAGTTGATTTTTCACATAAATTCGGGTTTTCAGAAAATAGTTTGTATCTTAATTTAAATTCATAAGATGATTGTTCGAATAAGAACAGTGCTTGATGCACACATGTTAAATGGGAATACCACTGTCCCGATTGGACATCAAATAGAGGCATAAACTACATTTCACTTTAAGACATCACGCACATGGTGCACCAGTGTTTACCTTTGGCAAATGGAGAATGTTTGTGTTCATACAATTTCGTAAACACATTTATCCTCAATGTTGGCCAGAGTATTTGTACGCTTTATACTAACTTCTGACTAAAGTTTATAAAGTTGAAATGAAAGATGTTTAAGATGTCCCGTTGGGACAGTCCCGCTTTGAGGTAAAATGTCCCGAAAGTTGTGATAAAATATATGTAGACCTGAAAAGTTCTGGCATGTATGCTGTTGCTTATAGCCAGCCTGAGCAAGTGTTAAACCAGGCCCCAGAAGTGCATCAGTCAATCTCTCAGATTTTTAACATGACTTGAATGAAGGGTGTCAGTCCAAAATGAGCATGGAAACTGAACATTTCCCCCAAATTTAAACTAAAACTGTTGAATATTTGAATATGTATGTTCAAAATGAGAACAGGGCAATTGAAAAGACCCAACATTTCCATTTGAAGATTATATCATGCAAATTTTCCAATTGTAGGATTTCACAACGTGAATTTTCCCAAGGTGAGGATTTTACAGATTAATTTTTTCCCAATTGGACTGGTACTGGTACTTTTCCCTATTTTGCAAGAATTTGCATCATTTGTTTTGAAAGCTATATTATTATAAAATTATTAATTTATCATGAAGTGAGGGATGTATAGTTTGTGACTAAGAACCAGCTATCCAGTAAGCGAGGTTAGCTTTTGTTGTTTACGCTTTAGCCTAATTTTGTTGCATTTTTGTCCCATTAAGTCTCTGCATGCTTTCACTCATTTTGTTGTTTCCATCTTGGTGCTTATCTATCGGTACTTAAACACTTAAGCTCAGATGGTAGACTGCTTATTGCTAGAGTATGTTAAGTACCAGTCTCGAATAGTCTTGGGTTTGAGGCACACTTATTCTTCAGAAGTTCAGTGTTTACTTTAAATATCATTAGTACATAAAGTAAGAGCCTTGAGTCACCCTAAAACTTGTGTATACATGTTTCTTTGTGTAATGAAGTTGCCGCTTTGCTAAACTAAAGAAAATCAAATATTGAAGAGTACAGTTTACTATTTATTATTATTTCTTGCAATTGGATGTAGAAATAATTATTTAGCCAATTAAATTATAATAATAACGAGAGCACAACATGTACCAATTAATATTGACACTCTGTAGTGTACTTAATGACTTTGATTTGCCTGTCACACAGAACAGTAGTTTATATCATGAATGGGACTGTATAAGACAGGTAGTAACTTTTTCAGTTAACACGCGTTCTTGTGTCCTTTTGGATGTAAGTTTGACACTGAGGACCAACCATAAGAAAGACAAACAAACATACACTTGCTTGCATCATGGTATTGTTTGTTTGTTTGTTAGCTGTCTGGTATTGCTGTACTGGCGCTGGGGATATGGACAAAGGTGCAGCTGTACATCTACATGGAGCTCTCCTCCGTGTATTACAAGGAGGCCCCCTATGTCCTGATCGGAGTCGGAGCTTTGATCGTTCTCGTCGGCTCGTTCGGCTGCTGCTGCACGTTTAAGGGAAACTCAGTGCTGCTCTACATGGTAAGTGCTTCTATATGAGCCTCGTTCTGGGAAAACTGGACGTAATGCATGTGCGTAAAGTGTTGTCCCAGATTAGCCTGTGCAGTGCGCAGGGATAAAGGGACGAAACTTTCCGCCTAAACTGGATGTTTGTTAAGAGTTGTCATAAAACAATGTATGCTAATAAACTGCCCAAAATAATTTGAAAATACCAGTTAAAACTAGTTGCTGTTATTTTGAAACATTAATAAACAGGTTCTGCAGATACAAGTATTTCATTCCAAGTCCAAGATTCAGAATTTCATACGCCTGCAATTAACACATTTGCCAGTTAATCAGCATTATATTCATTTTCTTTGTAATCCATTTCAGTACTCTGTATTCCTGGTGCTGGTGTTTGTTGTGGAGCTTAGCTCAGGCATAGCTGGCTTTGTCTACAAGAACAAGGTATGTACCCACAGTGATATAATGTACACCTCACATACCCTTGATACACTCGATAACCATTGGGCACTGGGAATAAAATATATCAATAACAGATTGCATGGACAAAATTAAAATAGGAAAATTGCCTAAGGGTTACTTCACCATTTGTGTGTTTGTTAACCTTCTCAATGCCCACAAAAAGCAATGCTGACTAATTATGTAGCTCTTGTACCCAATGGTTAATGTTTAAAACAAAAATTAATTAGGGTTATCATTTAGCAATAGTTATATTTTTTACAACAATTAGCCGTGGTTTATCAGTAACTACTAGTTAATATTTTGAACAATTGGACCCACCAATTTTTCTTGTTGATTAGTAAATGTGTTGCACCTTGTTAATCATAGGTTACCATGTGTTAGCGGATGTACTGTTGGTCTGTTGTCATCTGTTACCATGTGTTACCGGATGTACTGTTGGTCTGTTTTCATCTGTTACCATGTGTTACTGGATGTACTGTTGGTCTGTTGTCATCTGTTACCATGTATTACCCGATGTTCTGTTGGTCTGTTGTCATCTGTTACCATGTGTTACCGGATGTCCTGTTGGTCTGTTGTCATCTGTTAGCTTGTGTTACCGGATGTACTGTTGGTCTGTTGTCATCTGTTACCTTGTGTTACCGGATGTACTGTTGGTCTGTTGTCATCTGTTACCATGTGGGCCTAAGTAATGAGCCTTGTTCTGGGAAAACTGGGCTTAATGCATGTGTGTAATTTAAGTGTCGTCCCGGATTAGCCTGTGCAGTTCTCACAGGCTTATCAGGGACTACACTTTTCACTTTTATGTAATTGTTTATGTACATAAAGTTTTGTTTTTAAAGAAAGTCCAGACTAGGCAGAAAGTGTCGAACGAGATGAGCCTATGCTGACTGCACAGCCTAATCTGGGACGACACTTACGCTCATGGATTAATCCCAGTTTTTCCAGAATGTGACTCACCTAGTGACAGTGTTGTTGTTTGTTCACAGCTGACTGGGGGTTTCAAGGAAGGCCTTCAGAAAGCAATGACTGAGTATGACACGGATGCGGAGAAAGCACAGGCCATGGATGGACTGCAACACAATGTACATAAGCTTAACCCATTTATGCCTAGTTGACTCTCCCATCCTTCTAAATTGGATCAATTAATTTCCAAAATAAGGGATGGCTAGTATATTTATTTCAATATTTAGATAAATTTCTTTAAGCAAACAGCGTAGACCCTGATGAGACGCAGCATTATGTGGCGTCTCATCTGGGTCTACGCTGTTTGCCAAGGCCTTTTTTTGTAGACGCTAGGCATAAATGGGTTAAATAGTATATTTATAATTTATGGTATAATGTCAAATTTATTTTGTTATCCATATACATGAGCGTAACATTTTCAACGTATATCCCATTTTATCGTATGACGTTAAATTAGTTTTTGTCTCATTTAGGCTGTTTTTTTGCAATGTTTAGCTCTTCTGAGCACAAAGTGTTGCCATCGTCTCGTAAGTGTGTTTGTGAGGTGTGTTGACTTTTTCTTCTAACAATATCTCCTTCTTAACCCCTTGATCAATTTTAACAAAACTTCACAGGAATGATCCTTGGGTGACCCTCTTTACAGGGGTGTGATTTCACCTCCTTTCAGCTCATTTGCTCCCTTTGAATGTCAAACTAATTTTACAAATTGTAATAAACTGTGCTGGATCTATGTCCAAATTAAGAGTTTAATCAAACACTGTAAGGGGTGGGGGGGGGGGGGGT
>VMBQ01001539.1:146536-192195 GCA_007657795.1 Dreissena rostriformis
GGTTGGTTGAAAAACATGGCTGCCAGGGGGGGGGGCAGTTTACCTTATATGGCTTTAGTGAAATGTGTTGACGCTATATTAGCCACATTATTCTTCAGGAAACTTGGTCAGAACATTTGTCCCAATAAAATCTCGGCTGAGATTGAAACTCGGTTATGTGAGCTCAAAAACTAGGTCACTAGTCAATAAAAAAAACATGTTGATACTTTAGAATTCACTTTTTTGGTCCAATCTTCATGAATCAGCTCACACTTTTACAGAATAGACTAGTTCCTTTGCGTCTCAGGTGAGCGCCTTAGGGCCCATGGCCCTCTTGTTTTAGAAAAGTCATGTATACATGAAGTTTTGGTTAAAGAAGAGCATTAAGTGTGGTCACAATTTTGGATTATAACCCTGCAGTATTCACCTTTCAATTGCTAACTTCTGTATTACCGGTATATTTAAATGAAATTTCATATACATGAACATAAGTTTTGGTTTCCACTTTTATTAAGGACTATGTTAAAATCATTTTTTGTTTTGCTGAAGTTGACCTTTAAATACTGTAATGTTGGCATTTAACTACATGTATATTGTTATATCTTAACCCTTTGAGCGCTGGAACCGGATTTTGAAGGCCTTTGCAAACAGTTTGGATCCAGATGAGACGCCACAGAACGTGGCGTCTCATCAGGATCCAAACTGTTTGCTATTATGATAGTATTCTTTGAAAAAAACTCAAAGAAAATGCTAGTTTTAGAAAGTCAGCAGACGACAATTTAGCAGACGACAAATTTCCCAGCATGCAAAGGGTTAAACAGGGATAATCTGACTGATCGTCATTGTCAGTGAATTCAGCAGTATGAAGTCAGATCAGTTATGAGTCAGTTAGGCTTCAGGCCAGCTGAGCTCTCTGCCTGGAATCTGTGTTTTGTTGGACAATATAATCAATATTTGCATGTGCTGGTTTACCAGAACCAACTAGTTCCACGTAACTATATTAACTGCCACTAACACATCATGAATAAGAGATGCCTGTTGAGTTAGGGATGAGATTTATGTTTATGAACTGTAGCATTATGTTTTTCGATTGATCTCATATGCCTATTAATAATGTATCAGTGTCCAGAAGGCAAAACATTGACAAATTGATGTCCCATAATTTTATTTAGTTTCACAATTTATATGTGAAAGAAAGCCCAAAACATTCGTTGGAAATGAAATTTAACTACAGTACTCATAGAATCTAAAGATCTATTTGAGAATTCTCATTTGCTTCAAAATATGTTTTGCTATGGTACGGTGTATCACCTTGCCAAGATCAGCATAGCTAGTTATTCTGGAGATACGTGTCGTGTTCTGAGAAAACTGGGCAAAATGCTTGTGCGTAAATTGTCATCCCAGATTAGCCTCTGCAGTCCGCACAGGCTAATCAGGGACGACAATTTCCGCTTTTATGGAATTTTTCGTTTAAATGATGTCTCTGTTTAGCAAAAATCCAGTTTAGGCGGAAAGTGTCGTCCCGGATTAGCCTGTGCGGACTGCACAGGCTAATCTGGGATGACACTTTACGCACAAGCATTTTGTCCAGTTTTCTCAGAACACGCCACATATTTTCATTGACATGACATTTCGTGGATTCATAAAATATGGTATTTTTGTATGATCTTGAATTCGTGGATTTTTATATAATGTCTGATATAAGACTTCGGACTTGAACATTCATTTCACATATGATTTTATGGTTGAAAGGACCCACGAATATCCAAGAAAATTGTCAGACCAATAATATTTGTTTCACAGTAATGTACGTAGTATAGACAACTTTAAATTAGCCGCGTTCTAGGAAAACTGGGCTTAATTCATGTGCGTTAAGTGTTGTCCCAGATTAGCCTGTGCAGTTTGCACAGGCTTATCATGGAAGACACTTTCCTTGTTAACTGAATTTTTGCCAAGAACAGTATTCTTGACTGGAAAAAATACCATAAAAGCAGTGTTGTCCCTTATTAGCCTGTGCAGACAGACCCTTTACACACATGCAATAAGCCCAGTTTTCCCAGAACTAAGCTAAAATATTTACATTTATTCCTTGTACATTATGTGTCCCTTTCACAGCTGCACTGCTGTGGCAGTGAGACCTACGAGGACTGGTTCAAGACCCCCTGGGCGGACAAACAAAAGGCGCTCAACCGCACGAATGCCGTGCCCAAGTCATGCTGCAGGGTGGCTGAGACTGAGTGCAAGTACTTCAACCTGACCCAGGCCAAAGCCAACCAAACACTGGATGTGTACACCACCGTAAGTGCTTTCGGGATTGACATGAAGAGATTTCATAATTGTCATAGGGTTTTTAAACCTTTTTATTTTAGCTTGATTGCGTTGAAAGCCTTAGGCTTATTGAAACACTCTTGAGTCAATTTCCTTGGTAGAACCAGTACTTGGTATCTTTGGGGGAGATCCTAAGAACACTCCCACAATGGGGATCTAACTTTCATGTTTTCAGGGCTGTTACACTGAGGTGACTGGCTTCATGCAGAAGAACATGGCTCTGATTGGGGGCGTCGCCCTCGGAATCTCATTCTTTCAGGTATGTGCACACTCAAACTACTTTGTAAAATACATACTTACACATTTTTGTAAAAAAAAGTTCCAAAACGTACATGTACTCACACATTTTTGTATACAAAAATGTCTTAAGTTCCAATTACTAAAGTGCTCAAAAAAGTTGCTTTTGTTTGTGAACAAAAATGACAAAAATTAACAGAAGCAATGTTTATTGCACAAACTTTAACATTGGCAATAACTTTTTCAATATTGAAGATAGCAACTTGATATTTGGCAGGCATGTGTATCTCATGGAGCTGCACATTTTGAGTGGTGAAAGGTCAATTTCAAGGTCATCCTTCAAGGTCAAATATATGGGTCAAAATTGCTCAAAAGGGGACATAGTGTTTCACAAACACATACCTTGTTTTGGTGCTGAAAACCAACAACTACTGGATCTAATGCCTGTGATTCGGGCTCGTATGCCTTGGCACAATATTTTAACCTTATGCAAGTGATACAATCATGTAGACATGTTAGTCATGCCTATCAAGTGTTGTTAGAAGTTATTTTATGAAAAGCAGATGTTGACTCACTAGATCTTAACATCTTTTATGTTATGTGTGCTGCAGTTGATCGGAGCCCTGCTTGCCTGTTGTCTTGCCAAGAATCTTAACAAGGCAAAGTATGAGATAGTTCAGTAAAGGGGGACAATCCATGGACATGAACAAGGGGGACAACTTGTGAAGCAGAAAAAGGGAGACAATGCTGGAAGGAACATGATAAAAACCACAATGGAAGTTGACTGATCAAAATGTTCTTAAAATCTATACATCAAAATTTACTTTACATATTTTCATGTTTGTGTGTTTCAACGGTTATGTTTTACTGTTGAAGTTCATAATATCTTAAGCTTTAAAGAAGGATTGTATGATGTTAAATGAGAAAAAAAGGAAATGTAAATACATGTATTTATTCTTATAATATCCACGTATTAAATATCTATTATGATATCTATTTTATAAGAAATTATATGTTACCATTAACTTTTGTTCAGAATTATGAGAGAAATTAAATGCTTTAGTAACACTCTGCCAAGCAGTGAATTATTAAATGCATGAGTATTCAGCTTCATGACACATTAACCCTTTGAGCGCTGGAACCGGATTTTAAAGGTCTTTGCAAACAGTTTGGATCCTGATGAGACGCCACAGAACGTGGCGTCTCATCAGGATCCAAACTGTTTGCTTTTCTGATAGTATTATTTGAAAAAAAATCGAAGAAAATGCTAATTTTAGAAATTCAGCAGACGACATTTTAGCAGACGACAAATTTCCCAGCATGCAAAGGGTTAAAATTATTTTCCCTTCTTGATGAATAAAATGTTTGTTTTGTTTTTGTTTTTTTATTCACGTGTATTTTACATTTACAATGACATGGGGTTTGGATAATAGGTTTAAAAAAGATCTTACATATCTATCCATAAGAATGGCCCCTCTTGAATAAGTTTAATTTATTGATAAGATATTCATAAAAAACACGTTTTATTAAAACCCTTTGTTATTTAAGTTTAATTGCTTTTTTTTTTTTTTTATTGAATGCATTTGTCAAAGCAATATAGATGCAGGTATAAGCTTACAATAAGCTATGTCATGTCTGAAAAACATATATATTATTTTTAAGGATTTTGCTTATGAAAGTACTATGGATAATATATGACAAAATGTTTCTGCTAGAACACATTCATTCACATGTGCAGCCAGGTAGTTAGAAGTGCATGATTTTCTTATACATGTAAGTTGTTAACTCTGCTATAACTGGTTCTTTTAAAGTAAAAAAAAAAAATCATTTTTTTTTTTACCTTTTTAATTTTTTTCTTTGTTATTTGTTATAATTGATATTGTTATTTATGAACTTATATTTGCTAGTTGTTTTTGTTTAAATATAGTTTAATAATGAAGAATCTCTTTGCATAGACAGGGTAATACTCATGGGTCAGAATATTATACATTTTACATAAACTTGTATTTTGCAAATTTACATCTAAAACCAAGACATATCTAGGCTACTATGTTGGGTCATTATGCTGGGCTATTATGTATGCACCATGATGCGTTGATAAACAAACAAATGATGTCTTTGCATTATAACGACAAACAGGGTTTGTTTGGAGCGTAACAATTTATAAACATACATATTTATATAGAACAATATATATATATTGAACAATGGAAATTACAATCAAAACCTACTTTTCATTGATGGCAGAGAGTACTTCAACATTTTAGTAATATAAAGCACTACTTTGTGTACATGCTCTCTGACATTCTTGTTCATTCCAGTGTTGTAAATAATATATTCATTATTATATTATTTTAAATATAATATATAAAGTTTTTTTTATATACTTTTTATTGTTTTCCAAAGATATGTTATGTACGCAGATATGGGAAGGGTTTTGCATTTGAAATGATTAAAGTTGTGTTTACTTTTTTCCTTATATATGTTGTGTTCATTTTTTCTCTCACTGAACAGTAGAATAGAAACAGTTTCACTTTATATTGTACTTTTTGTCACTTAGAGACGTTAAACAGGTAACTGTTGTTATTTTTGTTTATTTAAATACCTGGTAACATTATTTGTTTCTATGCTGAAAGTTACGATAACATGTTTTTCCTCAAGTTTATGGTGATTTAATTATATTCAAAGCATCCATAAATAGTAGTTACATGAAATAATACAAAAACGCGCAATCAAATACTTACGCAATTGTTACTTTATTTTGTTTTTACTTAACTTTTTATGTCATTTTTTTTAAATACTTTTCTTGCATTGAATGACAGTGCTTGACCTAATATATTTTTGTATCAAAATAGCAGCTTATCAAAAACATTTTATGTCTGTGATGTGTTTTTCACAGTCAAATTTATAACAACTTCTTATTAATTGTTTGTTAACAGCATTTCAAATCAGATATATATTCTCAAGGCTTTAAAACCAATTGCAAGATGTGTTGTTTAATTTCTTAACATTTATATGTATCTTCTACAAAAACCCAAAAGACTCGTCATCAAAAGCAATTTATGCCCTATTTTAATGCTATATAACAAATTTCAGGAATTTTTCCTGAACTCTACTTCTGCTTATTCTTGTTACATGTATTTGCATGTACTCATTATAATAATTGAGTTGCGCTCTGAGAAAACGGGGCTTAATGCATGTGCATAAAGTATCATCCAAGATTAGTCTGTGCAGTTCATTTATTCTTGAAATGTGGTAGTCCACTTTTGGGACTAGCTTTTCAGAAAGCTCATTTAACATCGATAACTATAACAATTACCCACCGATTTCCATACCACCATGTTGCTGCATAGGAATAGCACTCGTTCCATCATGTTCAATATGTTAGCGTTTTGTATTTTGTTATAATGGAAATGTATTGGTTAAACTGTTTATCATGGTCTGTTTTAAATTTTTATGCTATAAATTTGTTTATTTGTTATGTTTGAAGATGGGAAAATGTGTCATGGAAGTGAAAAGCCTCTTGACAAAAAAATAGCAATCTAGCCATGGTCAATGAACTTCTTTGAACCGTACCAACAAAATATTTGGTATTGACCATATGTATGATTTCTTTAAAACCAAATTTATGTATTTACCTTTTTGGACAGGTGTAAATCTACATACACAGTTAATTTAATTTATAATAAAAGCATTACATTTTCAATTTAGTTTTGAAAAAAATATTATCAGACTTACTAATATAAATATTTAAAATCTCTTCAAATTTAAGAACTGCTTGCAACATGTCAAAGACTTGTTCAAGGATTTTTTTTATAAATGCTTTAAGTTTTGTCTCATGTGTTAGCTTAAGTGTTTAATAAGTTTAGTTTGTAGCTGAATTGCTTAGTCTTGCAACTTTCCGTTCTTGAAAAACTAAAAAAAAGACTACCAAAATACTATTATTTGCTTGAAAAAAAAATACCGGTATTATTTTCTTAGTTTAAAGATTTTTACTTCTTGGTAAAAACCTTTCAATAAACATATCAAGCATTGAGACCAGACCATTCCTTAACAGAAACTGCGTATAATTTCATATGTAAGTGACAGTGTAAAAGTAAGGCATCTGTTTTATTTCTATATTTGTTTTAAGTTATTTGCTCATGTTTACAATGCGGAACTCCATTTTACATCTTATATTTCTTTCTATTCTGTGCAGTATTACTTCTAGGCAATCTCAAAATGAATTCCAATCATATTATTGTATATCTGTTTTCTGTTATTATATCTATATGGTGTTTGGCTTTGACTGTGATCATTTATCCAATCTCTTGCATATTAATATATACACTGTAGTTGTAGTTTTGTTTTATTCAATAAATTTATCTTCTGCACAATTTGTCGCTTGTTAATGCCCCAATTGATGCCCCCACGTGTAGTGTCAATGTTTACTTAATAACCCCCCTTTGTAGGGGTTGGGGATTATAGAAATTCCCTTCACCTGTCTGACCCTCCGTTATTCCATCAGTTTGTCAGGTACACTTTCATGTCAACTCTTGATCTCCTATACACTTTTACGGATTTTCATGAAACTTTGCTAACATGTAATGGGCATTGAGACGATGAACGGAAGGCATGAGTCAGTTATGCCATCTCACAGCAAAGTTAAAAGTGAAATCATGAATTGATATGCCAAACATAACATGGCCTATATTCATAGGCTGTCTATTTGTTTCTTGATTCTAAGACGACGGTTTGACATAGTAAGACACCTTCTAAAGAAAACAGAAATAAATGTAACAACGTAAGACAGCTATGGCGTTCCATACAACTGTCTCTAAATGCAGTCCCAATATAAGTTTCTGCATGCAAGCTACTAACTTCGCCGCCCAGCATATCCCAATCTAATATCCAGGATATTCAACTTTGTTGAAAACCTTGTTATCAAGCACTATACGTGTACAAAACGCTTTCCAGTCCGTTTATCCAAAACTAATTGAGCTGTTGTTATAAAACGTAATTAGTCGAATCCTTATATTTCTAGGCTTTGGGATCGCACAAAGAGTGGGTGGGATCAAAGTAAAGAGAACGTTTATTCTGCTCATTTACTTAAAAACGTATTACACTGGACTTAATGCTTGTGCGTTAATTGTCCTCTCAGCTTAGCCTGTGCAGTCCTGCACAAGCTTATCAGGCACAACATTTTCCGACTACACTGGAGTTTCGTTTAAAAGATACCATATTTAAACGAAAAGTTCCTCAAAAGCGGAAACTGTCGTCCCAGAAAAGTCTGTGTGGACTGCACATGCTAATCTATGACGACACTTTACGCGCATGCATGAAGCCCAGTTTCCCGAACGAGTCTTACGCGCAAACCATTTGATTCAGCAACACATAAGATTTGTCAAATAACTATTCCTCGCGTTTTCGTCCTTGTACTATTTTTAAAACGTCCGTTTCGGATTATGAACGAATTGTGTGTTGGTATACACCAATATGAGTGGTTTTTGTTATCTCTATTAACCTCTTGCACTGATCAGCTTGTGTGTTAGCAACGTCGGAATACGCACGGCGTAGCTAGCCGTCATTTTAACGTTCGGTTCATACACAATTCGAGGGTGCCTTGAGATTCGTACAAGAATAAGGGATCCAACACATGTTGACCATGTGGAGACGGCATGTGGAATTTAATACCCATGCATAGCTCATTAAAGATCCAAGTCCCCGCGAAAGTAAATCATCCCTCAGACAAAGCCAGTACAACTGCTGAAGTTTCAGAAATCAATTCCAGAATACTGGCCCTCATATCCGGTAAAATATTCAGATCAAGTACAAATTGCAGTTGACCATCGAGTAAAGTGGAATATGGGCCAGTAATAGTAACAAGTTAACCCTTTGCATGCTGGGAAATTTGTCGTCTGCTAAAATGTTGTCTGCTAAATTTCTAAAATTAGCATTTTCTTCGATTTTTTTTCAAAGAATACTATCAGAATAGCAAACAGTTTGCATCCTGATGAGACGCCACGTTCTGTGGCGTCTCATCTGGATCCAAACTGTTTGCAAAGGCCTTCAAAATCCGGTTCCAGCGCTCAAAGGGTTAACCTAACAGTGTGGCCAGTAATGGCCCCGGGACTTTCACGTAGACTGAAAACAAGATCCCAATTTGAGGTTTATTGTCAAATACTGACATGATGCAGCTTAACTCATCACGTAAATGTCAAACTTTAAAAGATTTGGTAACAAGGTGTTGCTTGAAAGCTTGAAAGGTCTGTCTCTTGCTCAAATGCAAAGGTCATACTTTAACTTCAAATCTCAAAACATGGCGCGACAAGTCTTTGAAGACTATAACTTCATCATACAGACGTCAATTTAAAATAATATCGCCCACTTGAGAGGTCATGCTGTGCGTTTTGCATACGTCCCGAGCTCCACCTCAAGGTCACACTATTTGTTTAATAATTGCAAATGAATGACATTTTTGAAAACGGAATGAACAATTTGCCGACAGGCATTTAGTAGATATACAAGCTACGTTCCTGTGATGTCATTTATCAGGCAGTGACGATATTGAAATTCGGTCAATTCAGAGTCGCTCCAAACCGCTACCGGGATGGAGGACCAAAAGTTCTTGTGTACACTTCTGTCATTGTTTCTACTTCCGGGAATGTATACGGAGCCAGCGTGCGACAGGTATGCGCCGATAACTCAATTTTAATGTTTAAACATTCAAAAATCTTGAGATTCTTTCTGAATACGAATATTTGCTGTATGAAAACGTTGTTTTGTGGATGCACACAGTTCAAAGCTATTTAAATTATGTACAAATTATTTAAACCGATAAATCTAACCTGAATATAAATTTTAAAAACGATTCATGTCATCGATACTTTAACACGCGGGTACGCACAATTTTGTGACTTATCAAATATAAAGATGCGCATTGTGCACTTCATTGAAATACGGTGGGAAATAAATATAATCGTTATAATTATTTACTTCGCCGTGACTGCATGAATAATATAACATATTCACGTAGTTAAGCCGTACGTTTATGTGGCGTGTTCTGACAAAACTGGGCAAAATGCTTGTGCGTAAATTGTCATCCCAGATTAGCCTGTGCAGTCCGCACAGGCTATTCAGTGACGACAATTTCCGCTTTTATGGAATTTTTGGCTTAAATGATGTCTCTTCTTAGCGAAAATCTTGTTTAGGCGGAAAGTGTCGTCCCGGAATAGCCTGTGCGGACTGCACAGGCTAATCTGGGATGACACTTTACGCACAAGCATTTTGCCCAGTTTTCTCAGAACACGACACATATATGTGTGGCGTGTCGTAGACAATTTGGCTTAATACAATTGCATCACTCGCATGCTGATTCGGGACTTCAATATCCGCTCTCATGTTATTTGCTGTTTTAAGAATGTCTCTTCGCATCCCAAATGAAGTACAGGGGGAAAAAATCCGGCCCGGATCAGCATTGCTACGTGTACAAGGGCATATAGAGCAAGCATTTAATTGAACATGATTTCTACATGCCTTATATATATATTTTCCACATGTAAATGCATGCCATATTTTTTAAGCGAGATCTGGTGTCAGGGGCCTCTCTTGGATGCGGTGCAATCAGCACGACTCTTCAAAGACTCAAAGACATTCGTCGATATGCCCCTTAAAGCGGACCCTGGTAAGGTAGACCAATATGGCCCTTAAATCTGACCCGAGTATGTAGACCCATATGCACTTTAAAGCGGACCCGGGTAATTCGATAGATAAGACTATTAACGCTGACCAGGTAAGTAGACCTATGTTTTCCTTTAAGCTGACTCGAATAGGTTCATGTACTTGATGTTTTCATGCAAACAGTTGATTATTAAATGCATTCATGCAACCTGACCTCGGTTAGTTACTTAACGCATTCATGCAACCTGACCTTGATTGGTTACTTTAGCGCATTAATAAAACCAGACCTCGAATGATAAGTTATGTCTTAATGCATTCATGCAACCTGATCTCGGTTGGTTATGTAATGCCTTAATGCAACATGACCTCTATTGTTTTAACATTATACTAGTAACTATAGTTATCTGGTCTCTGATTGTTTGTTCTGATGTATAGTACAAATGCATGTTTACAGCACAGTATTAAATCATTTGTAAATTCGAAGCTTCTACATGTGTAGAAATATTTACCAGTTTTACGTATTAAAATAAATAAACCAATACACAAACACTATAACAAAGCGATGGGCGTCCATTTTCAGAAATGATGATGAATGCGTTTAAAAGTCTTAACAGCAGCGTCAAGGACTCTCCATCCGGACTTCGGGCATTTGTGGATCGGTTCTTCGACTTACCCGGTACCGAGCTCGATCCATGGGAGCCGGAGGACGCCGTGGAAAAGTAGGGGCTGCGGCTAGTATTCTAAGACTTCTCCGCCTACCCGAAGCTTTAGTCTAAAATTGTAATACGAAGAATGGCCTACCTTTTTTATGAGGCAAGCTCTAATAAAAAAAAAAGGTTGTATGTGTATATACTACAGCAAAATGATATTGTAAAAGGAAACTCTAGATGTTGTGTAAACTTCTGCTTAACATGCCTACTGCATCTACACTGCTACTAAAAGTACATCGGCAGCCATCTTTGTTTTTGGTCTTTTTCTTTGGTGAAACAAGAATTTAAGTTTAAACAAAATCTTCTATGTTCTACGTGAGTGTGTAACATTAGGAATGTTGTCGTTGATTAAATTTGAATCGAGGCACATAGCGCTCTTTTGTCTTGTTACTCTGCTTTTGCATAGATATGTTGAGGACTATTTGTCAAATATGGGCTTGATGCACAAATAGTTTTGATATAACTACGCAATGTTAGATGAAGTTAATTTAGTTTGTATACCTAGACTATTATTTTGTTACAATTAAACGCAGTGTTTTTTTTTTTTTTTTTTTTTATAAATATTGTAGGATAAATAGAATTCGATATGTGTGTTGGCAAGCCTCGTCGTGTAAATCTTTTTTCAACACGTCAGATAAATTTAAGTACACAAAGACACTAACATAGTATTCCCTGTTTATTCATAATGATATCAAGCATAAAGGTTGCAGACCTAGCATGCCAGAGCACAAGTAAATCTAATACAATCAAGCTCTATTCAGCCTACCCAAACTCAAGAAATCACAACTGTAGCTCGATGTTTGCCATTCTTGTTCCCGGCTATTAAACCACGCGTGCATGCGCATCACCACATCGGTGTTTATTGGCCAATAAACAACGATAACTCGATTATTATTTCTATAAAGTGTTACACATAAGTTCAAAAAGCATAGGAATCAGTACATACCATAAATAACCAAACCATAACATGCACGTTGACGTTCCAATGTTCAATTAAAAACTACATTTGTATGAATACATTACTTAATTAATCATTTAAAACTTACACACCCCTGTTAACTTTAAACATGATAATGTTTTCAGCCCAGCATTTCTGCGTTCAGTGCGAGACCCTGTATACAGACAGTTCGGCAAGGATATGTGCGGTCTGTGGAAACATTTAGGAAGGAAGGTAAGCATATACGTGACTAAAACAAAGCTCGTATGCCATGAATGATAATCATGTTATTTGGGACTTAAATATTGTTTGACTAAGAACAACCTTTTTTGGGGTTTGACGACAGGCTTTGTCAAACTCTTTATTGGGTTCAATGCATATGGGCAGCATACTTGTTAATCAGCACATATAAAAGCCCACATACACTAAAAAGTATTTCAAACGCTATGCTTACATTTTTCCTAATTTTGCATCACTGAGTTATTTTGTTACACGACTCACGAAAGTTTTGACGGCTTTTGAATTATAGCTGCATTTTCCCGCTATTTATAGCTGTTACTGAAAAGTTTTCAGCTTTGGCGTGGTCTTATGTTGTGGGGAGGAAACCCCACCTCTCCGATATATCAGACAGGTAGATCAGAAGCGAGTGTTCCAACCATCGCTCTAACCGGAAAGTCTACACAAATTAATATACCGTCATTTGCAGATATCCGCGGTGTCTCTTGCAGATTAAACGGGAAGTTAAGGATCACCAGGAAAGGTACTCTCTCATCTACATGGAACACCCCTTCATCGTACCTGGGGGAAGATTTAGGGAGACCTATTACTGGTAACCATTCACTTTATTATGTCTGGATGACATGTATGTAATACCTTATATAAAACAGTATCGCATTTTATAATAGAACACTCGAAATGTATTAAGACAATACTGTAAAATCATGAGTATTCATTCGGCATTACTTTTTGTTGATTTCGTGCCTTGACAGATCCACCAATTTCACAAAAACACGACGGAAAATTACCAACGCAGGTTCCTTGTTTGTCACAAAATCAGAAATCCACGACTTTACGTGTCCACAAAATATATATTTTTTTAACCACGAAATTTCATTCTTACGAATTAAAATGATTTGACAGTACGGAGTGAGTTTTGGATAAAGATGAAACTGTTCATGAGAGGTTTAGAAACTGATGAACACGATGCTTGTCGAGTGCGACAATGTTTCATGCCTAGCATCATATACCGGTACTTCATCCAATGCTCACATTTTATTCTTTTTACTAGAATATGTTATCCTAATGAATTATGTAAACGGAATGAACATACGTCAACGATTGACTTATACAACCATAGTTTCGCAGTTCGGCGCTGGGGTTTTGTTCTTGTTTACTGCATTTGGTTTGACGTTAAATGGAAATACACATGCATAACGTTTTAAAAAGGCGATTGAATAAACCTGAGCTAAAAACTCCGATAGTTTAAAGTTAGAAGTTAATACGATTGGTTGCTATACAATCGATTGTAGCTGGTATTTAATGTATCCATGCGTCACGTACACTGTATTTGCTTTATATGCATATGTTCTTTATGTATTTTTCAGGGACTCGTTTTGGATGATGAAGGGTTTGTTAGCCTGCGAGATGACACACACCGTAAAAGGAATGCTGCAAAATTTCCTTTCTTTAATAAAAAGGTATTGGCTTTTATTACGATATGTCGTTATTCTGATTGATAGTCCATGTATTTGAGTACACGCGACGTCTCTTAAAAAATACAACTGGTATTTTGTCCACAAGCAATATTGATTGTACATCAAGCGTGTAACAAAATGAATGTAGAAATTTAAAAGCTGAAATCGTCCCTGCTTTCCCATTTTACAGATATGGCATGATACCGAATGGCAGTAGGATTTACTACACGAAGCGATCACAGCCACCATTCTTCATTCCCATGGTGCAGCTGTACCTGCGTGCAACGAATGACACCGAGTTCATCCGAAGTAATATTGACGTCTTTGAAAAGGAATATCTATTTTGGACTAATAATAGAACTGTGGATTTTCAATATGGAGAAAAATCAGTAAAGTTGAATCGTTACGCGACATCAGTAGATGAACCAAGGTATCGTCGCACTTCATCGTACAATTCTTAATTCATTGATATTTCGGGTAAATAGTTTTCATTCGTACCAAATTAGTTTATCGTAGTATGGTATGTCTACCAACAAGAGATTTAACATTTTATTTATGATAACAAAGTTTAAATTTGAATAAAATAATTGGTTATTTATTTATTTGCTTTTTGCTGAATGTTTGGCATTTGGGTGTAAGTTCAGAGCTTTACAGATTTAGCAGTGTGTCAGTTTCGTATATGTTTACAACGGCGTTCAGAATGGTACAACAGATCTTTGCAGTGGTTTTATATAATAATAGCAAATGTAGGTACACGAGTTCGAGTTCTGCAAGCAAAAATCAAAAGACAAAACGAAAACTGTATACATATGTGATAAAACAATGATTTATCAATACAGATTATAAAACATGTTATAAACAGTTTTACCTGTACAGGCCGGAATCTTATCGAGAGGACAAAGAGACTGCGCGACTTGCTGCCGACAGAGCGCCATCGGATGTCTACACAAATCTGGCGTCTGCAGCCGAGTCGGGATGGGACTTCTCATCTCGCTGGTTCTCGTCGAGTTATAACAAGACTTTCAACAAGACGTTGTGGTTGACGCATACCGACACGACTGACGTAGTTCCTGTGGATCTCAACAGCGTGTTGTGCTGGAATGAACAGATACTTGAGGGGTTCTTCGCTTTGTTAGGTAATACACATAAATATACAATATGTAATAGCCAGAGGTATACACGGCACAACCTCTGCACAACCCTCTCACAAAAAGGACATTTAAGTTCTGAGATATAAAACCGAGCATAAAATACCTATTTAAAATCTTGGTTCTTCATAAAAGTAGTAAATCACACTTTTTGTCAAGTTCTTCGTAATATTTTGTTTGTATTTTTACAAACTGATTTAAGTCATTTTTCATACTCACAAGCATGTTGGTGTAATATTTTTTATAACTTTTTATTTAGGAAACCACAACAAGTCTGCGGTTTATAAAAGTAAACGTTCAGCACGCATGCGCCAGATGTCGGAAGTATTCTGGAATTCTCAGACTGGCCAATGGTTTGACGTATCGATAAAAGATCGACTCCAGAGGGCATCGTATTATCCGTCTAATTTATTCCCGCTTTTTACTGGATGTTATGAAACCAACAATGACCTGGAGAACGTGTTTCACTACCTTGAGGTAAATTGCATACATGTAATGAGCGTGTTTGTTCGCAACCGACTTTAATATATTTAGGACCTTGTTGATAGAATATTGTTTGAAATTGAAAAGCGTCGTTTCAAAAAGAAGAATAAATTTCAATGTTCAATTCTTCGAGTTGTGTGCGTCATTATTCCATCGCATTATGCAACACATAATGTTTTTAGTAATTTGATTTGTGTGCGTCATTATTCCATCGCATTATCCAACACATCATGTTTTTAGTTATTTGATTTGTGTGCATCTTTATTCCACCGAACTACGCAATTCATATAATTTGTAGCGTGCAAAAGAGTTGTTAAAATTGCATATTCATTCAACAATATATGGCTTCCTCAGAAATATCAGTTTTATGGCGACCAAATTATTTTTTTATGAAAGGGACTCGATTTGCTGAACTATACAAGCGGTATTCCAACGTCGCTGGTGAACACTGGACAACAATGGGATTATCCCAACGCGTGGCCCCCGCTTATAGACGCCGTCATTACTGCATTGGAACGCATCAACGACAAAAGCCGGGAATCAGCGTTTAATCTGGCTGACCACTGGGTGAAGAGCAATTACGTCGGCTGGCAGCGAAAGAAAAAAATGTTTGAGAAAGTAAGTGTCCTATATATTGGCTTCCGCATTTAAATGAATAAAAAAACGTACTGAAGTTACAATATATACATTTTCTATAACAGTGGAATCTATTGTATTGTGATATTCAACTACTTGATGAAGTAATACTAATAGCTTGCACTATTTTTGAAACGTTCGTACGAACACAACTTAACAGAAGAAAGTTTTTAACCAATTATACTATTTTTAATATAAGATTTTCTTTATAACACGAGACAAATAGATATAATTGAAATTACAATGTATGTACATGTTCAGGTATTACAATATATGAAAGCATGGTACTTTATACAATATAAGGTCTCCGTTGCTATAACAATAATTGATATAATTTATGAATACAGTACATTGTGACAGACAATGGATCGCGTGGAAGCGGTTGGGAATACGACGTCCAGGTATACATTAAACAGGCATTCGTGTTTTCTTCATTCTTAGCTGTGAAATATAGAAAGCTGTCAGTGACATACAACTGCTATTTTTACGAGCACTAGCACTAGTTTCAATGTAAAACACCAATCTCTGGTACATACATGTTAAGCATATACAAATGTTTATCGCCAAATCCTCCATGAACTAGTATTATATTTTGTTTCCCGTCCAGGAAGGGTTCGGCTGGACGAACGGTGTGGTACTAGACCTGCTTAAACGCTATGGAAATCAGCTGACCTACCACACTGACCAACGGGCGAATTCGGCCATGCGGAAAGTGACGTCATCACTTGCCGTTGCGCTGTATGGAATTATTTACGCGATAAAATAAAGAATACTATGTGTGTATACTATGCCATTGTGAACTAAAATTTTTGCGACGAATTGAACAAAGGTTTATTGTAGTCCGCTAGTACATAAAGTAGCAGTGTAAAGCTTGATAGACATGTAAAGCATAAGTTTACATGAAACCCAGAGTTTCCTTCAATAAAATCACTGAATTGTAGGATGAATGCTTGACGTAGAGAACCACATTTTGTAAGTTGAAAATTGCAGCAATCTTTATTTTTGTTCCCAGGTGAAACAAGAATGAAAGTTTTAACAAAACTTTCTGTGTTCCACAGTTTATCATTCGGAATGCTGATTAAATTTGATTCGAGGCATTTAGAGATATTTTGTCTCGTTACTCTACTTTTTCATTGAGTTGTTGCGGATTATTTCGCGTGGCGTAACCAGGAAAGATCACACATAATTTTGATATTGCAACGCAAGGTTCGATTCATTTAATGTAATCTGTTTTGACTATTACTTTTAAAAACAAAACGGTTATATTTTGATTGTCTCACCAACGATTTGTTTAATAAATATTATAGGATAAATAGAATAGTATGTTAGTGTCATTGTGTTCTTGAATTTATCCGACTCGTCTAGGAATGGCAAGCCTCGCCGTTTAAACCTTTCTTCAGCTCGTCGGATATATTCATGTACACAAAGACAATAACATAGTATTCTTTATTTATCCTCGCCGACATAGTGAAACGTCTTAATGAATTGCCGGCCTGCAACATACCAATTGCGCGGTTGCGCTCCTAAATATCAATACGCGCCATATTGTTTGTTTAATTAATGTTGATGTTTTCCTTGTGTAAAACCCAACACAGAGTGACGAACTTGAAATAAAAGTAGAATTATATCGCGTTTTACCATGTCCACGTGCAAAAAGATGAAACCATAGCTACCCCATGTGCTTAAGCGTCTAATCGTCAGTGATGAATTATTTAATCGTGAGCTTGCACAACATGAAGTCAAATGATTACTTGTTCAATTTTAAATCTATTATTTTACTCATAACTGTGATATTTAAGGTTAAAAAGTGTTGCGTTAGAAAAGTCTCTAAGTGTATTAAAGAAATCTTCAATGCAATCTCACCGGTTTCATTCGAGCTATATATTCCAATACTTTAACTCACATTTTATTATACTAATCAATCACAAATACGTCATATTTTAATGCAACTGCGTTTCAAAATGCCCAGACACAAGCGTCCTTGAAGCGAAGGAATGATGCAATCCTGTGACGTTATGTCAGCAGTCAAACGCGTGCAGTTTGGCAATTTTTTACATTCGGTTAAACGAATCATTTGAAACGCTCTAGTGGATTAATTAATACTATTATTCCTATAGGGTACATTGAGTTGAAATTTATTCATTGGATCAATACATGTATATATTTAAATATAAGAACAAATCTAGGATGATCTTGATATATTTTAACGAGTTAAATTGTCTACAAGTCTTAACGGCATTTGACCATTAACCAAAAGTGAAAGGCAGAAACAAGTAGTCCGCTATGTACATGACATAGCAGTGTAAAGGCTGGAAGGATTGTAAAGCACAAGTTTACATGACACCCAGAGTTTCCTTCTATAAAATCCTTTAGCTGTATGATAAAATGATGTAATTTTTTCTTAGCGAAGATTCAATGCAAACTTACCAGTTTACCCGTTTATAAGTACACTCAGCACATTAACAAATGCGATATGAGGTATAATAATACAAATACAGATACAGTAAAGACTGCGGGTATACACAATTGTTTTGATGTGTGTGCATATTAATCAAATACACATACATGCACAGGCATATGAACATTGTAAGATGTATCTAGTGCTATTACACTGCAAACAAAAATACTAACAAAACAAAGGCAATAACTTGTTGTGTGCCGGATGGCTAATGTATACAGTTAAGAACTGCATTCAAAACTTGCCTATATTCACTCGTGTTTGTTTATTCTTTTAGTTAATTAAGGCGTCAAAACTTACCCAATTACTGTTTCTTATATATTTTTTAGGTATACTATTATTCGTAATTCTTTAAAAAACAGTACATTTAAATAGATTATGATATTTGGAAGTTGGTTATTACACATTCTAAAATTTAAGAATAGATTGTAAAGGCGTGGAGGTAGGACATCAAGGTGATAGTCGTTATTATGTTCGTTTTTGTATATGCGATAATTAGACATTGTTTGATTCAAAGATGTCAATTATGCACAAACTGGTCTCTAAGGCATGTGCTTATCTTAAGTAAAAGTGATTCTTTAGAATACAACTAATCCTGGTTTAACCACACATGACTTAAACCACATTCATCAAGGATAGAGTTTACATGGCGCAGCAAGTTATATTCTCTCCCGTTTTGGGAATAGTCAAGATACATTACCCTATACATCATAGTTGACAGTTTAACATTATTGGATATTAAGCTGCATCCAAAACCAATAATTTTCTTTTCAATAGCTATACATATTGGGTATCTACCAAGGTCACCATCAAGCATAATATGTGGGGTACTACGTTTGACCTGTAGTATGTGTTTCATAAAATAAGTGTGAACTTTTTTTAAAACATAACATCTGAATAGCCCCAAACTTCACACCCGTATGTTAAAATTGGCAAGATTGTAGAATCAAACAGATTCAGTTGCCATTCAATTGACAAATCCAAATTTCTAATCTTTTTATTTAGGCTAAATAATCTTTTTCTAGCTTGTTCAATAATAAGTTTTTTAGCTGTTGCGAAATTTAGGTTTTTTGAAAAACAAAAACAACACCTGGGTGTTTAAATGTATCTACAACTTCAATATGATGATGGTTAACTACAATATTGCGATTTCTACGGAATATATCACCAAATACAATGGCCTTTGTTGTATCAAAATTTATGTCTTATTTCCACAATGTGCAATAATCTTCAAACGTATGTAATACAGATATGAGGTCTTCCTCTGAGTTTGAAAATACAACAGTACCATATGCGTGCAGTATAACACTTAATTTTAAATACATGTCTAGGTGTTCATCTGAGATGTTAAACACTAACATTATTATGCTCTACCAGGTAATGTTCTAAGTCGATCAGAAAGAGAGAAAAATGAATCGGTGAGAGATTTTCACCCTGGAGAAAGCCTCTTTTGCAGGAGAAAAAAATTGAATACTTATTAATAACAAAAATACATGATTTTATGCCACTAGACATATTTTGTATGATTCTTAGAAAGTTCCCATCAATATTATATATCAAATTAGCTTACCCTAGAGACCCACTCTCCATACAGAGTCAAAAGCCTTTTGGAAATCGATAAAACAACAGAATAACTTCTTATTTCTACATCTACACATTTCAGCTAGGGTGTGCAAAATTAAAATATGGTCGACAGTGGAGTGATTTTTTTCGAAAACCAGCTAGGTTAGAGTTTAACAAATTATTAGTTTCTAGGATCTCTGATTACCTATTGTTTAAGTCGCCGTCAATAGCTTGCCAACACAGCTCAATATTGTTATAGGTCTATAATTTTGTGATTCATCTCTTGCTCCTTTATTTAAAAAAAATGCACAATTGAGCCGACAAGTCATGACTCTGGTATGAATCCAGTATTAAATACTGTATCAAACACTTTTTTATACAGAGGCATGAACATGTCGCTTGATGCTTTAATGTTTTCATTTGTAACATTATCTAGAACACTTACCTTTCCTGGTTTCAATTACATTTTAACATTTTTTGATTTCATCTATAGTAACTTCGGTATTATGGCTATGATTTACAAGTACATTTGGAAAATCTGTATCAACATGTTTGTTAGCATTTTCGTTACTTGTATTAAGATTTGTAAAAAGTTCGAAAAAGGTATCAGTTTTCACATCCGTGTGAGCACTTCTTTTATTTAAACTGTTACTATAGTTCCAATTATCTTTCGGGGATTTACTCCGCATCTTTTTAATGTTATTTTTAATATGTCTTTTATGTATTACAACAGATTTTCTTATAATATGTATATATTTGTTCGATGACTGAAGTTACTCAGTTTTAGCCTTATTGTTTTTTTGCATAACTATATTTACGTTTGCACCTAAGATAATTCATTCTAGCAGTTTTACATTCATTATTAAACCATTTAGCTGATTGCGTTTTATGATGTTTATTATTTGTTTGGGTGCTTTAAGATGTTCCAAGAGTCATGCGAGCAGAGTTAACTAGTGCATTATCAATAGAGCTAACGATTTCATTTATATCCACCTGATTGATTTCCAAATCATCCACATTAAGCCGCTGTAATGCGTAACTGAGATCCAAGCTACTAGCAGTATTTCAATCTATACGTGCAGTTTTATATTACTGATAAATATCTTAAATGAACAAAACAAATGAAAAAAAAAACATTTTAAAATTGTACATGAATATGTTGCTCCAGTGAGTATAATTTCAGTGTTATCAGATATTTATAATAAAAATGTACAACAACTTACGCTTATGAAAATTGTTTGTATAAATATATATTTTTAGAATTAAACTCTACTGGAGGGTTTTTACTCATTGCTAGAATTAATTTACGGGTTGGGAAGTTAGTTACACCATGTAATACCTTTTTGACACAATGATAATACTAGAAAATATAAAGTCGATCAAATGATATATTATCTCTTTAGCTTTTTATGTGTGAAAATAATGAAGAAAGCCCCAACATGTATTCCTCTTTTTAGCATAAACAATATAAACTATCAAATATAAATTCGCAATTTGAAAACTAAATTGTATTATTTTGTTAAAAATTGCAAAATTCTGTGAACAAGTCGATTTAAGAAAAGTTAAGGTCTGATAACATAGATAGTTAAATTTGTCAATGTGAGAGTGGGGAAGGAGATAACGTTTTAAATCAAAATAAGCGCTTTATAAAGTGCTTAGGAGAGATAGGGAAGGAAAACACGCGAGGTCTGATAGCTCAAACTGCGATAATACAGTTTAAATTAAATTGGTGTCAATGGACATTATACATTTACTACGTGTGTACGTGTATACGTATCTAGCAAACACACATTGGACCCATGTACACGATATGTTGTCATATGTGATTAATGGACTATATGTGTGACTTGCCGTTATATAAGTGTGTTAGTGTTCGATTGTATGAGTTACGCTGCCGTCAAATGTTCAACATGAGCTGAAGACAATTTGCAAAACTCGACATCGTATTTTAATGTAAATGTGGTATAACTATTAAATTGCATTTGCAAATACAACAATGGACATACGGATATCCGTTTTGTGGACTTTAGCTCTAGTTCTATGTGCACTGGCAGCCTTCAATTGTAAGTTTTAATGTACTTTTACTATTTCACAATATTAAGTTTAAAACTTTCAGGAGAGGAGGTTTGCCGTTGCGAACGAAATGCGACATTTGTGTAGGCATTTCTATTGCAACGATGTAGTGATTGTTTGACCGACACCAGACGCATATACTCGCTAAAATTACACAACGTTTGTTTGAATGCATGCACATACTTGCAGCGATAACTATGCCTATACACATATATTGTCTTGAGTAGAATTATTCGAAAAGAAAACAAATAACTAAGACTTAATTAAGTATAAGAAATATAATTTAAAATTAATGATACAATGCCCTCACCAACAGGTGAAAATGCAGAGCCACAGACACCGCCCACCAACAACTACACGGTTACCAATGGCAACGTGACGTGTGTTGTCATGACGGCGGGTATTCGTCTCACCATTCCGTATGTCACAGACACTAAGGTAGGCACAATGCGTTGTTGCTACGTCTCAGTTTAAAATGCGCACATACACATTGACTATATATATGGGATATACTTGTAATGCAAATTGGGAGTCGTCTCCCTTTCTTTGCAAAAAAATAAATTAACCAACAACACAACAGCACGAGTTTCAGACATTATTTGACTATCAATATGTATGTTTTAGAGACTTTAAGAGTGGATGGATGTTTGTATAGGCCAATTGTTAAACAGGTGTATTTAACTCTTTTGACATCGCTGTTATATCTTTTATTATTTGGTTTCATAAACATGAACCGCATGGAAACAAACAGTTTCTTTGGCAAATTTGTTATTTTATCAGTATTGTAGGTCTCTTTGATGATCAAAAAAACGTCTACATGTATGTTAAACCTCAATTTCAATGTATAATTTAATGAAAATTTCTTGTTTTTAGAATGACACGGTCAACATAACAATTCCACAGAACGCAACCTATAGTGGAATGTGTTCCAACCCCGACGGCACGAACCAACTCAACATAAACTTTCTAAACAACTGGACCTTATCTTTCATCTTCGCTAACTCATCTACGGTCAATAATTCATACGAATGGCAGCTTGCAACGTTGAACTATAGTGTGGACACTTCCCTTTTCCCGAACGCTACCAATTTAGGACAGCAGGTTTTGACGTTAACGTTCCCGAACGGAACGAACGCTGCCCAATACAACGGATCCTACCGCTGCGACGGCACGCGAGACGTTCCGTTGTCGAGGGGCGTAACCATGACAATGGTTAATTTGAGTTACAGAGCATTTGGATCAGACGACCAGACGGACATTTCCTCATCAAGTGCGTATTTTCGTTATTGCATACAATACATGTAGGGCAAAGTGGTAATATGTTTGATGGGTTTGCGTACGTGCTAAAGTTTGTATTATATAAACAGTGCATGGTGATGATGCTACTGGTGAAAATGCATATGCTGAAGATAATGATGCTGCTGATGATGATGATGACGACAACGACGACGACGACGATGATGATGTTGATGATGATGCTGCTGCTACTGATGACGATGATGATGATAATGATAATGATGATGATGATGTATGCGCGTGTCTTCTTTATCAGTTGAAATATACAAAAATCATTTTGCAAAAAATAGTCTTAGAAAAATTAAGGCAAANTACAGACATTTATTAATATTTTGTTTACAATATATCTATTTCATTTACATAAACATATCAATATATATATTATTGTGGTACACATACACGTGGCCGTTCAAACATGAGTTATACGAGACCTAAAATGAGTAAAGATGGTTCGTACTTCAATACTTGTGCATAACAACCATACTTGGATTGTAAGGCGCTGGAGTATTCACTACCTTGTTTATTATCTGTAATTTCATAATGTAAACAAACTGTTTTTGTTTAAAGTAAGATTCTTTACACTCTCCCATACAACAGATTATGGTTGAAGTGTTTTAGTGTTATATTAACTGATAGTAATCATTTGAAAATGTTTTGTCTAATGATGATGAACAGAACTTGAATTCTAAAACTTATACTGTCAATGTCCGAACTTCAAGGATGCTAGCACAACAATCATCTTGCAACAAATCTATCGGTTATACTCATATCTTAGTGATTTAACAATGTATAATTATAATAAAACGACTACACGTCACTCTAAGACACCATTCATTGTCGTAAAATGTTCATATGTGTTGTTAATTGTGTAAACTTCGCTATTCCTAAAAAGCACTTTTTAGCTGTGGCATTATTTCGGATATATTGTTACCGTAATATTGCTTCTTTGTCATAAATGCAAATTTATTTAGGTCAGAGACAAGTTATTTGTTTATTGTTATATACAAAACCTTTTACTAATCTATATATGCTCCTAAAATGTTATTGTTAGTTAAAATATAATGTTATTTTTGTTGAATGTTTGCCGCTAGTGAACTATTTTTTTTATTTGGGATTCCTAGATGCATCTTATTGGTATATTCTTTAGTCATTTGCATTGGTTGTTGCGCAGAATCCTTAATCCTTAGTGCTTGGCGACAGGTTTAAATAGCGCTGATAAACAACTTCTGTTATTTGTTATGATCTGTTCAGATCGCGAAAGCTCTAGTAAGATCTTTTGATCCCTTTCTCTATATTAGTAAACTTTCAACTTAGTATGGCGTCATTCACCATTCCTAAGGTGGTAAGCCTTATTTAGTCGTCCTAAATGAGCATTTCATTTGGAACTCCAGAGAGCTTTATGATGAAAGTTTATTGGCGTTATTAAATTTAAAATACTATTGAAGGATGTTTTATTTATACGAGAATTGGTTCATATGGAATAATTTAATATTGATTAAACCACGATTTTGATGCATTGCAACTGTGCTCATCCCATTATTGAAAGTGCCATCCTGACACGAGCACAGAAGGCAATCAACAAATCTAACATTTCCCGTGCTTAAGGGTGGGTTACCCTATTGTATACACATTACCAGACCTTCGGACAGAATTATGTTCAGGCATTGTGTTATGACAGATCTTATGTAACAGTAGTTGCGACTAAATTGTTAATTTTAAAATGGTCTTCATGCATTTTTCTTTCTAACTTAAGTACATTTGTGTGTTATTTTTGTATGCCATGTATACTGACATTGTATATTGAAATAAATCAATCAATCAATATGTTTATGATTAGTTTGTTCTTGAATAAAGACAAGGTGAAAGGTTCCAATGAACCAAATAAAGTTCTGAAATCAAGTTACTAAAGTTGGTAGTGCGTTGCACTTATTGTAAGAAATTTGTTACGTAATGTAATGTAAATAATGGTGTCATAAAATGTTAAATTAAACAAAGTCCCGTTCAGTTATGATTCAGAGAAAGATAGATTCCTTTATTGATATAAATGGCTCTATTCGAAAAGAGAAAGAACTTGAGTTATTTCCGCCAATAATGTTTTATTACAATCAAAATGATAACAGTGTACCAGCATATCGAAGAAAAAACACATCACTATGAACATGAATAGCTGCATATTATTGTGTAAATAAATACAATGATTAAACATTAGGTATCACATATGCACAATTTTAAATAATTCACATTGATGTTTACATATACAAAACATAAAAAAACACATTACGTTTGTTTAATCGTATACCAAATCGTGAACCCGTTTTAACGTTGTTCAAACTCGAAATGAAATTGCCAGAACAACGGTATTCTTAACTCCATATATTACATTGTCTTCAACAAAACAGTGTTTCAGTCCATGAAACTAAATACAATTATACATGTCACCGGCCCCGTATTTAAAATCTCCATAGCTAAGACGTATAACAATTCCTTAAATTAATAACATTCCTTATGTCATTGGCTAGTTTGTGTATTGACATTTGTTCATATTTAAAAGTTTAAACGTAAGTTAGTAAATATTGCTTTTTTCGCCTTTTGTTAGAAGAAACAAAGCTGTCACTAGTAAATTGGATCTGAAGTTTTCCTTCAACTACAACTTTGTGACGATTTCCCTTACGTATTTATGAATATCGGCCCTTGAAGTGACTTCAAACGAACACGCATTGCAAATCATCACACGACTTCAGTTCTTTATTGTACATGCTTCAGCAATGAGTTAACTAAAATGTGCAATAAGTTTAGTTAATTGCAAATCAATTAAAGAGCCTGTGATGCAGCGCAACAGGGACATGTTCCAGATGTTGCATTGGTTTGACTCACTATCTTGTACATAACTCGCCTGCCGTCTTCTGTAATCCAGAAGGTATCTACAATCCTAACAGATCAAGCACTCATACGAATGCGTTGGATTTTCTCTTGATCATTTATCACAAAGTTCAAGTATATACGCCGACAAGAAAATATGTTGCAACACCGAAGGAGTTACTTTGTTATTTTTATCTATTGCCAATTGTACACACTCTTCCTTTTACAAGACGCCACATACAAGCAGGCTGACGATGCCAATGTACATACTGCTTCCATACATATGTATGATTCTCTTTCTTGTATTGTTTTATTCAGTGTATTTACCCTGATTTATTGACTGAAACGAACATGAATAATAATAGCAGTATGCAAAACAAACATGTGAACATCCCATTTCGAAACACAATTACATACGGTCAGTCAATATCATGCAGCTCCGTCTAGTTTCATGAGTAAGTAAATGTTAATACATTCTTCTGAAGGCGTCTATACTCTGAACTCTATATTATAAAAGCCTGTTTAGAGTCACACGTTGAGACAACACTATCTGTCTTGTTTCTATTATCACCAGCTTGCATCCATCATTTAAATAACTGCATTTCAATGCTGGAATTACATTGCTGTAGGACTTCGTCAATCAACGTTTTTAATCCACAGAAATCCACTTACTGTAGTACTCTTAATAAAGCTAAATAAATTGTTTTCCTTTACCGATGAATCAGCGAGAACACATACATCAATACCGCCGCATACATGGTGGTTACTTTGTTTCGTTTAACCATTAAAATGATATTTTACTGAGCGTTCTACCCACATGAAAACAAATAACACCAGCTAAAAAGAGCTCCAATAATGTTGTTACTTTGTATCGAGTAACCATTGTGTTGGTATTATGAAGGGACTTTTTTTCACACATAAGCACTTTGCCTCAAAGGATAAACACTTTAATCGTAAAACCAGTCGGAATCTTCGTCAGAAATATACAAGTCACCGTCGCGCTCGTGTACGCGATGTAACTCGTTCACGCTCTGACTGGTTTTCTTCCGGTTCGGGTTCGGTTGGCGTCGACGTTTCCGCTTGAACGACACGAGTATGACCTCAATTTCCTGCACGAGCGCCGGAAGTCCGTAGAAGTCGGCCTCGACCTTGAGAAGGTCGAATTCACGGAAACCGTACGGCACGGAGAGTCGGTCGCTGCGCAGGTAGTTAAGAATGTGCCTGAAATGACATGCATTTTGTAAAATTACATTATAGTGGTATGGACGACATTTGTTTTGTTTCTGTAGTAATTAATTGATATTTAATTGATAAGGGTAGCTGATTACAAATGGCAGACATCTTTACGTTTTAAAAATAACTAAATGAACGTGTTTGAGATCACAGCTGTTTTAAGCATATAGATTCGTTTCAATTGTATTTAATTATGCCAAAACATGCATTAACAAACAATTGACCATCATTTTGTGATTCTGAGTATCGCTCAACCAACCATAGTTTTAAATGAAATAAATTCCCCTATTACACCACCCTCCCAAAGCCACCAGACCTGAACATGGGTCCATCGCGGTCAATGAAGTAGCTTCCTCTTTCATCCCTTGAACAGGGGGCATCGCCGGTGAATATCCGCCCGATGTAGCTTCCATAAACCTGGACCATACAAATAGTATTTTGTATATTCTTGTATATTTTCCCTAAACGTTTGTTTTGAAATATTATACGGATTTTTAATATTCACATATTGGTCATAGTTTAATGTTTGTAATTAAAAACAAAACGAATTTGACTTNCTACTGCTGCGGCTCCTCCTCCTATTACTAATAATTATACTATTACAACTTCCACTACCACCAACGCAGTTTTAAAGGGACTGTCAACCACGAATGACGAAAAAAGAAAAGTTCTAAAATACCGTATTTTTACAATTATTTGTATAAATTGATTAAAATATCACGATTGGTATATTACATTACTTGTTCAAAAAGTTCATATTATCAGTATATTCGGTAATAAAATTTTGCGATGGAAATCGAAAGTACACCGCGAAAATAGGTGACATAACGATATACACACTATAAATAACGCAGGTAGATTGATCATTTTATATATAAAATCTATACCATTCACTACACATGCACCATTTGCATTCCTGGGTTTACCACGTGACGGTGATGATCAATCTACTTGCGTTATTTAAAGTTTACTGGTAGTTACCTGGTAGACATACCCACTAAACCGTATTATATTGAAAATATGAAATCATAACAACTTTTTTTCAAGTAATGTAATATACCAGTCGTGATATTTTAATTAATATAAACTAGTAATTGTAAATAATACGGTATTTTAGAACTTTCCTTTTTCGTCATTCGTGGTTGACAGTCCCTTTAATTACTGATGCAGCCGCTGCTGCTGATGCGACAAGTACTTTTTCAGCTTATGTCCTTCACAAACTACTACGTCTACTACAAATAACACTGATTTCTACGTTTAAAACTCGACCTTTAAACACTTGCCTATAATTATTTACACATTTTGTTATTTCTGCTATGTAATTATTTTTTTTAATTAAATCTGGTATGAAATCTAATGATAAGTAATGGAGTATTGTGCAACGCTGTGCGATCAAATTTTCATTTTGCCTTAGGCAAACGATTAACTAACTGGTATTGTGCTCGTATAATGAACGAAATTATTTTAATGGACACCTGTCGTTAATGAAAGATTTTAAAGAGTAGACTGGATTTGTCACAAGATAGAGCTGACCACCGAAAGTATTTATTCAGTTCAGTACAATGTTATAGCAATCTAACCTTTGTCGATTTAGTTTCATGTAGTATTTTAAGTAACATCCATTTCATGAAAACTGATTTTTTTTTTTAAATCTGAAAACATAATAAAACCATCTATGTTTTGTATTTAACTGCTTATAAATATTACATAAACCCACTGATAACGTTGCGTTTGATATAGACATACTGATAATTTACCCGTACTTCGAGTTACGGATAATATAGAGGTACTTAGTGTTATTGATAACGAAGCGCTACTAAGGGTAACTGATAATTTAGAGCTACCTATAGTTACTGATAATGCTACAATTCTAAGATAATGTAGCGCTACTAAGGATAACTGATAATGGAGCTCTACACATGTTTACTTGTAGTGAAGATCTATTGAGGGTATTTAAAAGTTACGCAACATAGATTTACAGAAAATGTAGCTCTACTTCGAGTAAGTGATAATGTAGATTTGCTTACAGTAACTTATGATATAAGCGCTACTCCGGGATACTGATAATGTGGCATTTCCTAGAGTTATTAATAATGTAGCGCTACTGAGAGTATATGATAATGTAGCGCCTTTTAAAGGTATTGATAATGTAGCTCTGCTAATGGTTACTTATAATATATCACTACTTTAAGTTACTGATCGTGATTGACTTCT
Organism: Dreissena rostriformis; assembly: GCA_007657795.1. Taxonomy (NCBI): domain Eukaryota; kingdom Metazoa; phylum Mollusca; class Bivalvia; order Myida; family Dreissenidae; genus Dreissena; species Dreissena rostriformis. The sequence goes on from VMBQ01001539.1 coordinate 176,044, forward strand.
TAAGTGCTTAAGCTGCGCTACTTATAGTTTTTTTTTAACTGATTTGGGTGCGCTACTTAGAGTTACTTATAATGTTCCACTTCTTTGAGTTATTGATAATGATGCACTACGCAGAGTTACGGGTAATGTTGCGCTACTTAGAGTTACGGATAATGTTGCGCTATAAAGAATTACTGGCAATTAAACTCATTTTTTTTAATCAATGTGACATAATGGCGTTGGTTGCGTTGTCAAACTTATACAAAAGGTCAGGCAGGGTCAACATTTTATTCCAAAGGGATATAACTCAAAACCTCGTTAGACATAAAATCACATGTATATACAGTGATATAGAACAGTCATATATCGACCATTTGTTATTTATCAAATGTAAATTTTTGTCATATTGACTAAATACATAGTAAAACATTTAGTTCATACAAAAAAGACTGTACATGTATTTTGAAGACAAAAGAAATATCTCTTTAAAAGGCAATATGCGGGAAAAGGGTGTTTTTACCTTTTTATTAATTAAAATTAAAAGTTGAATGTGATGATACGCAGAACGTTAAACAGTCTATTGATGTTGAAAGGCGCTTGTTTAAGAAAAGATTAGTCGCATTGTTGAGTGTATTGATTATGACTGTAATAAATAGGCCATTAATCAGAAATCGGTGGAAACATACAACTGTGGTGTAGTAGTTCGAAACTTTATGAAAGTGTACAACAAAAGAAAACGAAGGACATGCATAAGGAAAGGATATTTTTAATTACCACATTATAAGTACTCGTAAGTGCTGATTTTAAATAATATGCCATCCCATATAATGATACGTATTAATAAAACAATGTGTACGAATGAGCGCCAGCTTGTTTTAAAGACACGTAAGTTGACTTGATTTGTAAATGATCAAGACAATTTAGTAACCTATACAGTATGCATATATGTATGTCTTACTAACGGAAATTTACGACGAGGCCTGTTTCTATGACCTGTACACATACATGAATTTTAATAACTTAAGGTATGTGCTTTATTGCATTTTTGAATACAAAAAGGTATATAAGATGATTATCATGCTCTTCTCATGAAGACTAGAAGAGCTTTTGTCATGGCGTGTTTTCTGTCTGTCTGTCCGTCCTTTAGTTTTTCTTGTTTAAAGAATTAAGTCCTAAGTTTTCATCCAATTCTTTGTAAACTTGCATAGTATCTTTATATTAATAGGAACTCGACCCCTATCTAAAATGAGCAACGTCAGAGCAATATTTCTCCAATTCAAGAATTGTCTCCTTTTCATTTTTTGAAAATTATGAAACTTTGCTTGTTGTGCGATTAAGTCCATGTTTTTTCCCTCGATTCTTTTCAAACCTGCACAGTGTCTTCACATGGATAGAAACTTGAAACCTATTCAAAATGAGCAACATCTGAAAAATAAGTCAATAATTATCTCCATTTGACTTTCAGGAAATTGTGAACTGCAGCTTTCTTACACAATTATGTCAACTGTTTCATCCAATTCTTTAAAACTTGCACAATGCTTTATATCAGTGAGGACTTGAGCCCTATTTTAAAAGGGCAAAATCGGAAAATAAGCCCAGAATAATCCCCCATTGAATTTGAGAAAATTCTTAAATACTGTTTGTTTATGTGATTAAGTAAACAGTCTTCATTAATTTTTTTCAAACGTGCAAAGTATTCATTTTAAAGCTTTGTTTCCATTAAAAACTCTTATCTAAATGCAAGCTATAGCATATAGACATATACTGACAGACTGTCTTACAATTATTTGTCAACGTTTCAACAGACTGAGCAAACAGATGTCAGTAGAGTGATTCAGGCCCTCATGGGCTTCTTATTTCTTTTGCATGCCAGAAATGTGTTTCTAGTCACATATTATAAGTATTTTATATTATTACCAATTGTTCTGTATTTCCATGTTTTAGCTGTACTGGTACAAGGCCAGAAGAGCTTACGTCATGGTGTAATTTCATTTCTGTATTTGAACTAAGTGCCTATGCTGTACATATTTTCTTTAAAACTTTTTGTCAGATTATTTGCAATATTTCATTGAATAAGTATTTGGGTTTTCATTATGTGATCTGTTTTTTTTTCCACATTATTTGAAAAAAATATCATGTTGCATTCTTAATTTTTTACAACCTGCAGACAGTTTTCATCTTGAGCAGGCAAGTTTAACCCTTTACACAATACAGATTAAATATAAATCCTCTGCAGCAGATGCATTTTGAAAGCTTTTTGACTAAATAGGAAATTACTTGTGTTGAGTATTTTCCGTTTGTCAAAATATTTTCTTCTCATCAAGAATGAACATAATAAATCCATATTTTGAAAGACTATTGATATCTGCTGCAGACCTATTATGAACCTAATTCATTATATAAAACATGCCCCAAAAAATCTGCTTAACCCATTACTAAAAGACACATTTTGTATGTCTTAATTAAAAAAAGGTTGCAGACAACAAATACAATTGAAATATAACATGAAGAAATTAATTTGGTAGGGTAATAATTGTTGCGATAAAAGGAAAAATTGCTCAAAATTCTCCTTTTATCACATTTATTTCAAGAGTTGTCTGCAACAATCCCTTTAAATCTTGTTATCGTTTGGTAATGAGATAAAAGGCTGTTTTCATACTTATGTAACGTGGGTTACACTAAAACTATATAAACCAGATGAAGAAAAGACTTGGACGTCATCTTAAACAAAGTTTGTTTGATACCTTTTCATTACTGATAAAGAAAAAAGTATTTTTTTTTTATCATTTGAAGAAAAAGCTAGTACCGCCTTTTAAAACTTGACCAGATTATTTGGTAAATTTCCTGTTACACCCTACTATTTTTATTAAGAGAACTGTAGTAAGATTGAAAAAGAAAATATTTTGTATTTGTTTTCATATTTAAATGTTCGTTAACTTTGTATGTAACTTGCTGAATTTGAAACATGTGTAGAGGACTAAAACTTTGAAATTATTGTCGAACAAGAAGGCAAGTTCTTGCATTAGCTATATCTTCTTTTCCAACAATAATTTATACTCAGTAAGTGGGCATAGTGCATCTTTTATATATTTCTGTCAAGTCCTTTTCACATGCTCTTTTAAAAATGTTTTTAACAAAATTGCTGATGTGTATTTTCCTCATGTTAACTTTTTGTTTTGATGTAGACATTTTAGTTTAAATAAATATGCTGTTTTATTTTAACCATTTTTGTTTTTATTATGCGAAAAAGACTTGGACGTCATCTTAAACAAAGTTTGTTTGATACCTTTTCATTACTGATATGTAACTTGCTGAATTTGAAACATGTGTAGAGGACTAAAACTCTGAAATTATTGTCGAACAAGAAGTCAAATTCTTGCATTAGCTTTTTCTTCTTTTCCAACAATAATTTATTCTCAGTAAGAGTGGGCATAGTGCATCTTTATATATATAGTCAAGTCCTTTTTACATGTTTTGATGTATACATTTTAGTTTAAATAAATATGCTGTTTTATTTAACCATTTTTGTTTTTATTATGCCCATGAACTATATGTGGGAGTGGGGGGTCGTAACCACATATTTAAACAACTTGCTTCACAATGCCCTTCGTCACCAAGTAGGACTACTCATACAAATGCGTCTGAATTTATATGAAGAAGCTTTCTGGCTGATTTGCAACAAGTATATGGGGTCTTCCTAAACAACAAATGAGCCTGGCATTGCAAATCTTCATTACAGGTCCACTGGCTGTNAATTTGAGAAAATAAAGAAAATCCACTTGTTTAAAAGATTTCACAACTTTCGTCTGAATCTTTCCAAACTTGTTAAGTGTTTTTATATCAGTATTACTCGAACCCTATTAAAAATGATGAATATCGGAGCAATAAGTCTATTATGATCTTTTACTGAATTTGAAAGTATTGTTAAATGCAGCTTCTTTATGCAATTTAAAGTGTTCATTCAATTTTATTTTCAAACATTTACAGTGTTTTCATATCAATGAGTACTCAACCACTATCGTAAGTGAGCAACGTAAGAATAAGTTCAGAATCATCTCCCATTGAAGTTGAGAAAAATATGAAATTACGCTTACAAGATGAAGCAGATTTTTTAAAACCAACACAGTTCTGTTCAATTAATGAAAACTGCACACGGATGCCAGTAAAAAAACGAAACCAATGTAAATAAAATGAACTCGGAAATATTTGGGGGTTAAAACACAAAATCATAGATAATGGTTATTTGGGGGTTATAACACAACATCATAGATAATGGTTATTTGGGGGTTATAACACAAAATCATAGATAATGGTTATACCAGTATCTTTTCTATTTTGTTTAAAATAATCGGCCAATATATTAATATTTACAGTAGAACAAAATCGTTCCATGTAACTTCAATGAGTGCCTTTTACACTGAAATTCCCGACGCCCTGTGATGCTTTGCATCAATACTTATCTTGTTATAAGTCAAATACACAAATTTGTAATGTTTAAGGATTGTTGTTTTTCCAAGCGCCGACGGCAGTAGTTCTGCGTGTGCATTGTTTAAATGCGGCGGACATTTGATGGATCCTAGATAAAAATCATCAGAGGATCAAACTCAGCCCTCTGGGACAACAAATTATCCTGATGGCCAACTATGTATATATACTATGTATGATTCATATCTGATTTGTGTCCGCCTGATCACACATTGGAATGCGTTCTTAGTCACAAAAGTCTCATCAAATTTCCGAACCTATCCGTCGCTGTCTGCATAAAGACCCTTCGTGCGGTAAACCTTTCGTGGACGCAGAGATGGAAAAACCAGTATCTTCTAGCTGATTTTCAGAAATATTAATACGGACATTTTTTTAATTCGGGGGAAATAAAATAAGCAACATTATCGTTAAATTTATTCGGAAAGAGATTCTAGAATAACAATAAATATATAAGATATCTTTGTGTAACGAATGTATTTAGAACATGCATCACAAATCTTATTTATTAAGAGATTCGGAGATCAATCGTATACAAATGTACTACGTTTCTACATCCTGGTCTGTTACTGGAGTTATAAAACCTCAACCTCCGCTTAGAGGTTTGATTGGTTTGCGATCACATCTCTTATAAAATCTCAGTTGTCGTTACGAACCAAGTGATAGTGATCTATTCAAATAGTTGAGCCTAGATCGCTCTGAAAAAAACAGGCTTTATGCATATGCGCACAGTTTCGTCCCTGATTAGCCTATGCAGTCCGCTCAAGCTAACCAGGAACGACACGTTCCGCTTTTATGGTATTTTTCGTTTAAAGGAAGTCTCTATTTAGCGGACTGCACAGGCTAAGCTGGGACGACACTTTACGCACATGCATTAAGCCCCGTTTTCCCAGAGCGAGGCTAATTTTCTCTATTTTGTTTTATAGTTTATGACTTAAACGCGTTATTTTCAAATCCCGATTTCGTGTTTTACTAGAAACCATATATGACATGTCCAGTTATGTAAAACATTGAACTGCTTTGCATAATAACAATTTTAAACAATATAAATCATTAACAAAAAATCTGGAAGGAATTCATGTATTACTTAATACGACAGTGTCATCGTACCAAACTTAAGAGGGATTGGTGATTAGCTGTTAAGCGGTCCAGTGAGCTCACTCGGTAGAACACCGGGCGACATTATCGTTAACTTATAAAATGTTTTACTCACTTTTTGCTAAGTTAGCGGTAGTTGATAACTTAAAAGCACTGAATTTTATTTAAGCAATTTTGATGGACTAAACTATCCAACAAAATGATACTTTAAGGCTAAGAAAAGGATGTTTCTAAAATACCGCCAACTCGAATCTGTATTATTCAGAAGTATACGTGCACAGTTCCAGTGCATAAGTACTGGAAATACTTTTAATGTGCAAAACTGTATGCTACGTCAAATGTTATTTATAATTACCAAGTATCTGTAAATGACATTACAGATTTTGAAGTGGAAGTGCTTATTTGTAAACCGTTGGATTGTGTGGTGCCAAAAAAAGAACTGACGGAGATTCTGGATTTCTAGTGCATATGGATATCATTACATATCGGTATGATATTAGAGTGCTTTTGATTTACAACATGGATAAAATGCATACATGAAGTATTGATACCGAAAAAACCGACTGTTGTGAACTTTTTGAAATACGTTGGACAAGATACTATTATATGGCAAAGCCCGTTGTAATATGGATTTAGACATCCATCCATCACTCCTTTTTAAATAGCCAAAACACAATGACTACCGCTCGAAAGAATCAACGACAGAAGCACGTTGGTGCTATACAAATCATGCACCTTGAAGATGATGATTTACACCATCGCAATAATACTGTTTAATGTACGCATTTTCATTCATTGAAATGTTTTAAGCTAATCGATATTGCTATTTTACAATTTTGTAAACAAAAGTCATGAGTTTAAAGAGCTTGGTGAGTTCTGGTCCAGTGGGGTAACGAAAAAGACTCCAGCAATCTTATGGAGCCTTGCTCTGGAAAAATAGTGCTTAATTCATGTGCGTCAAGTGTCGTCCCAGATTAGCCTGTGAGGTCTTCAAATTCTTATCAGTGATGACACTTTCCGCTTTTATGGAATATTTCGTTGAAAGGAAGCCTCTTCTTAGCGAAAATCCAGTTTTGATGGAAAGTGTCGTCCCTGATTAGCCTGTGTGGACTGCACAGGCTTATCTTGGATGACACTTAAAACACATGCATTTAACCCACTTTTCTCAGAGCAAGGCTCATATTATATATTCTACAAGAACAGGCGTGGCTTTACCAAAAATAGAAACAACAATCAACAAATTAGGTTTGGTGTTCTATTAGTAACAATACTTAAAACAGCAATTCCCATACCACAATAAGCAAAATACGTTACAATCAGTAACAATATACCAAGAACAGCTTGGCACTGTAGTGGCGACCACCCCGTAAATCTGTTGTTATATGTAGCAAGAAGTAATAATGATACAAAATACATTTGATGTGGAAAAAAAGGGACAAACTCTAGCAATTTAACATTAAATAAACAATTAAAATATTATGAATATAGTTTGTCTGGACCAACATAAATTACAAATGAAAAATGTGTCAAAATTTTCTTTAACAAAACAACAACATTAATATAAATTGGAATGAAACAATCAAGGGTGAGGTAAAAAAGGGTTTTTATTTACATCCAATCCAATAGTATACGTTAACACAGCATTTTACAAACAGACAAGAAACATACAGGTAAATAATCAACACTTTTCCATAGCCATCAAACAACTGTGAAATGTTTAAAACTTACATTGTATTGTTTAAGTCCAGACAAATTCCATAAAATTTCTAAAAAAGTCTTTAAGCTTTCAGAAGTTTGTTTTTTTAGAGTGGCCAATCTATAAAGGAAGAGAGTAACCTGTTTATAAACTGTTGCCAAAAAGAGTTATTTGGGCAATTAATTCCATCATTACTGATTTTGTTATTTTTTTTCTTAATAAGTTTGATAACAGAAAATTGTTAAAACTAGTGCTTGACAAATACACCACAAAATGTAGCGAGTTGTCATTTTATAGATGTTCTTATTTGAAAATAGAGGCATAACTTAAGCAATTGTTTAAAGTCATACAAAAATGCACATGCCTTGTTCATAGCATAAGGAACTATGCTTGTATGTCAGAACATTATGAGTACTATGTCTGACAAGTTTGTGTCTACGAACAGACTGACGACGTCAATGGTGAATCAAATATAATTACAGGCCTCTTCTTTGTAGCAGGTCCTATAATGCATGGTAACTAAACAGAAATTGACAATACCCTATGAGATTTAGTATTACGCCTACTGAATTAAATTCTGACACCACTGACAAGTGTGCACATATAAGATATGTTTTGATCTCGGAAAATGGTGCTTAATGCATATGCATAAAGTGTCATCCCAGATTAGCCTGTTCAGTCCACAAAGGCTAATCAGGAAAGACACTTTTAGCTTTCATTGTATTTTTTGTTTAAAGGAAATCTCTTCTTCGAAAATTCAAGTTTAGGCAGAAAGTGTTGTACCTGATTATAGCCTGTTTGGACTGTACTGGCTAATCTGAGACGACACTTAAAGCTCATGCATTAAACGCGGTTTTCACAAAGCGAGGTTCAGATGTCTGTCGAACAAAGATTGACAGCTTTCAAAATGACTTAACAGGCTGTCAATTAAATCTCCATATATGGATTTATTTTGTTACAGATAAAACTACAGAGAAACCCTTCTTTACGTGCATCTAAAACTACATCATAAGCACTTGTTTACAAAAATACTAAGGCTAAAAAACACAAATAACTCTATATTCTCATTTTAAATAAGTTTCTGAAGGAAATACACAATATTTCTTAAATAAACATCAAATTAATAAATCTGCACCATCTAAGAACTTTTTATTGTACACTGTACATGCTAAATACATTCCACGCCCACCATATGATTAGTAGGACCTATTGGCTTATTTCAACATGCATTTGTGTCGTGTTCTGAGAAAACTGGGCAAAATGCATGTGCGTAAAGTGTCATCCCAGATGTGCCTGTGCAGTCCGCACAGGCTAATCAGGGACGACACTTTCCGCCTAAACTGGATTTTCGCAAAGAAGAGACATCATTTAAACGAAAATTTCCATAAAAGCGGAAATTGTCGTCCCTGATTNTGACATTGTATAATGTTTATGCAATAAATTTTGGACTTGTGTGGACTTGTGTGGACACAGCCTTGCTTATTATGTTATCAATCAACTGACCATGTAAGGAGACTTCCGTAATGATGCATCTAGTTTATTTGTAACATATATTTTAATTTAACAAAATATATTATAATTCAATTGTATGAATGCAATTGAATATGATTATAAAATAGATTATATTCGTTTGCTTTTGGGGTTTTACCTGGAAATCTTTTCGCAGTAAAGTGTACAGAGTAACGAAGTGATTGCGTCAAGACAGATTTCGAAATACACCAATTTAATCTTGTTGGCTAGCGCCAAAAGTCTTACAACTGGTTTCAGATCATAAGAAAAAAGCCTGGTCACGCGCTCTATTGCTTTCAAAGCCAAGTACTGAGATGGTTAACTTATTTAAATTAAAATATTTTAAAATTCAAACAACAGTTTTCTTCTATTAATGGTTGATCAATTAGCCTATTATTATTTTTTATACCGTTTTACGTTGATAATGAAAAGGACATGGTTGTGTTGTATTCTTGTTTTAGAAACCAATAACCCATCAAGAAACAGGTAATGAACGTTCCGATAGATACACCTCCGTGTTAATCAGAAACGTGAGTCAAGTCTGAATTAAGGGCCGGAAATCCGGTGTCGAAGAAACATACACGCCAGTGGTGCATCCTCCGCGTTTGGTGTCAAGGAATGAACAGGTACATGCCTTCCCACGATTGTTCAGTTTTTAGTATACTTTTAAATTTGAATTTGTTTGGTCAATTAAAAACTAGTTCCGATTTATTTTCTGGCTTCTCTTGTCGTCGGGTAAAAATACCGAAAACGAAACTTTTGTTTTTCTCATTTTTTGAAAACATCCAAAGGTCAGCATTTAAAGAACACCTGAATGTGTCTTACATAATTATGTTAATGATATATAAAACTTAAACAATACGTATTTTGTAACAGACTAGTTTCGTCTCCCGAGACGATTAAGTCGTGGTCCCGGTTTCCCCTGTACCGGAAGTGAAGACCGCGAGAACACGCCGGAAGGACATCATGCGCAACGACATGGTGTTAAAAGAGATCGACCAGCACGCAATGCGGGTATATTTGAGGACAACATCCGGGTTGAAATCTGTTTCAAATCAGTGAAACCTGTCTGAACAGAACGGCAGTACTTGGCTGGCCATGTTCGATTTACCGAAGTCTCATTGCATGCCGTGCCCATGCATAGTCTAAATTAAATGTGTGTGCTTATTTGTGCTCCAACGTATGCGTATATGCGTTTAAGAATGTGCGTATTCATAGGACTCTGCATTTGATTGCTTGTTGAGTAATACAGTGGTTACTACTCAACAAGAAGCTAGGTACGACGGATTCGTAATATCCGTATCAATTAGTGCTTTAAATGTTCAGTTTAAACTGTTACTACGATGCTCCCTTATGTGTTTATTTTCTTGGCTAGTTCGCCTTCATTATTGATAGCATTCCTAAGGATGCCTATACACACGGCCTTTTATCTCTGGCGGCTTCCTCTTTTGCAATTTGCTCTTCGCATTCATAAACAGCAAAATATAATTCGTAGTTGACTGGAAGTTTCTAAAAAAAATATTTACCTTTTTTCAAAATCTTCTGTCATTAGCGACGACTCAGAATTTGTTTTGGCTCTGTTATTGATGTCTGTCCGAAAAGAGATGCCGCCAGAGTTAACAGGCCGTGCATATAAGCTTGTAAAAGCGGTACCTCTATAGATGAGTGTAGCGGTACATGTATTTTAATTACACGGGATGAGAGACGTGTCTTATTGTGTAGGCGCCACTCCTGACTAAAGACAGCTTGCACCGGCTGGTCGAGTACCTCGTGGCATACGCCGACAACCCGTTCGAGAAGGTTCGAGCCTTCTACGTCTGGATCACACACAACATTAAGTACGTGCATGGTATTATTAAAATCACAATCACAATCATAATCGTTCTTCGTGCGTACACTGTCTTGTGGTATTTACTTCCTGCAAAGCGTTCAATCCGAGTTAAGCATACCGGCAATAATCTCATATCAACATTGTGATACCTAAACCTATCAGGTTTCTTCACATATAATCTATCAATACATGTGTACCTCAGTATTATAACGCATCTCACCGATCGGTGATATACCAGTAAATATATAAGTTATAGGGGTAACTCGTAACCTGGTTAATTTCCGAAAATAATCAGACACCTTATATGTTAATCCAATGATAATGGCAGCAATATCCTTGACATTTTGCTGTTTTACAACTGGAAATAAAATAGCTTTACTGGCTTTAGTTATGACACATCCGGGTACTTCAACCGTGCGCCACTGCGTCCCACCGACCCGGACTCGGTACTGGCCAATCGCGTGACTGTCTGTGAGGGCTATTGTAGACTGTTCGCAGCGTTTTGCAGGTCAGTTTTTATGATGGTAAAATGCAGGAATTATATTAATGATATATCGGATCTGTCATGTCATTCTATTGTTAGTAAATGAGTTAAGGATATGTGTTAGTAAGCGAGCGAATGAATAACATTTAAGGGAAAACGTTGTTTTTTTTTTTAAAGATGTGATGACATTAGCCTGCCTTAGTCAATTGAAATCGACTGCACTAACCGGTGGATATAGCTGTAAAAAAATAGATTTCTACCTTTCGGTATTTATGTATAATCACACAAATTTAAAATCATGTGTTGATTACATTTAAAAATGCCAAACTTGTTCTGAATTTCAGTGAAGCAGAGATTCCGGCGAAGATAATTTGTGGCTACGCAAAATCATACGGCTTCCAGCCTGGCGATGACGTCATGAGCGATAGCCACAACGCGCATGCGTGGAATTCAGTATATCTCGACAACGATTAGTTCCTTGTAGATGTCACGTGGGGAGCTGGCTTCGTGAAGTCAGAGGAGAAAAAATACGTATCAAGGTTTATCGAAGCGTATTTTCTAACAGATCCAGAAGTGTTTATAACAGATCATTTTCCTTGTGCGATCAAATCATTTGAACACTACGAAAGCGATAAAAAGTGGCAACTGCTGGAGAAGCCATTGTCCGAACCGGAGTTCTGTTTTGTTGTGAATTTCGATCAGTGCGGTAAAGATTGGGGCATTCGCAGTGTTACGCACCATAAAGCTTTAATTTACAACATTGAGTATGTAATAGATATAGAATTAGAAACAACGTACACAGACATATCCGACTTTGATGCATTCCTTTACGAAGGGGAGCGGAAAATTGACAACTTCGTTTACTTGTATAGTGCGCGTCCATGTATAGATGCTCGGGCGAGGGGTGTTCGCCCTGCACGTTTATGCACGCAGACAACGAGACAGTCCACACGGAGACTTCCAGCCAGTTGTAAAATACATTTTACAGTGTATCAAATCGTTCGATCAGCCCCTAACTTACCCCACCCACCACACGGTGTATGGACCCGTTAAAGACCTAGCAAAATACGGCATTGGCAGCATAGAACCAGATGCGTACCATGTTGCAGACGATGGGGAGATTATATTTTCTGTGAAACCAAAACGCTTTATTGACATATTTCCCAGGCTTCATTAGCAAGACCACACTATCGACTTGAAACAATACTGTTTCGTCGACCACTCGGATTGTGGGAAATTTTTGAATGTGATAGTTCGGCTATTTTACGAAGGCAATTACAAACTCGTTTTATTTGGCAAACAAGAAAATAGTTCGGCGTTTACGCCTTTCGCTTCGTATCGTATAAAATGCACAAACGCGTGCTTAGACGGAGTATTTCCTGACGCTCACGAATATGCCCTCAAACATAAGTGTTGCATACTGGAGCTATTAATCAAAGCGCTATATCCTTCCGCGGAGTTTTTTTTCCATGTTAAGTCGCAATTAGCTAAATCACTAAAGTGCAACGGTCAAATCCTAGAAAAGAAAGACTACTGTACGTTCGAGGGTACGGTCAAAATGCTTGACGATGACCGAACGGTGGTAGTGGATGGGTGCGGGCTAGATGGCGTGTTTCATCGTCTGTATTCCTACCTCGTGGATACTCAACTGAACAAGTTTTAAGTTATTGTTCATAGAAGTTTTATTGTTAATTAACTACAATCGTGATGTTCAGTTTGATATATAAGTACTCATGGCTTCTGTTCAGCCCTTATGTAACGCGATATGTTCCACCTCTACATATCGCGAGCACCTACCGTTTGTTGTTTATAAAGTTGATTATGTATTAATTACACATCTTTATGCATACACGTTTTCTTTCCATTCCTAATTCCAAATGTAGGACCTTAGTTGCCATGAACTCGTACTAGTTTATGATCTTGCATCATCTTATATCGCCATATTGTTTGATAGCTGTTCATTTGTCTAATTCCAGATCTTTATAAAAATATCTGTGTACAGCTGTTCTTGAAAAACAAATGAAAATAAAATCTTGCATTTTTGTAAACAATACATATAAATAGTATTTTCGATATGCAAGAGGTATACGCCAAGGTGTTAATCTTTCTCCTGTCCTATTCTATTTTGCTTAAATGATGTAGAACATTACTTCCTTTCAAATAACTTATTTATTATTTAACAACTTCTGAAATGATGATCACATTGTATGTCTTTATATGAGTTACTATGTTTTTGAACATGTGTACTCATGGACTGTAGGTCTATTGTATATTGAATAAACCTAAACATGTATCAGTATATAAAATAGACGTAATTCTGGACCAAGAAAACAGCGACATATTCGTTTAAGATTTTGTGATATTATCAAACGAAGACTGAAAAAAATATTCCGACCTTTTATCCGAATATGAATGCTTCCAAGCTTTGAAAGACATGAAAATTAACAAAAACTCAGACTCAGATGGGCTAACAATAGAATTTTATAAACGTTTTGGACCGACATAAAACAATACTTAATTAGTTCGATAAATTATTCCTTTGAAACAGGAAATTTAACCGAACTTCAAACACAGGGTCTCATTTCACCTTTGTCAAAAAATAATCAGCGACAAGCCTCTTTGTCAAATGCGCAATATAAAATTCCAAGAATAAATATTTTCTTCAAAATCTAATAACCAGGGAACAAAAGTATTCATAAAAGCCATATATAGGGGAAAACATAAGCATTTTGAAATTAGTCATTGATAAAGTAAACGATTATAATGACACGTGATTGAGTTTTTCTCTTATTTTCAAAAGGCTTTTTATAGCATAGACCATAATTTTATATACAAATGTTTGAGTAGCATGTGGATCAGCCAATTTCTTATACAGTGTTTGAAACTTTTTATAGTTATGCCAAAGCTAGTGTTATAAATAATGGGTATTTCTCTGAATTCTTCGACATCAAAAAGGTTTTATCATATGCATTGACTCATTAGCTAATTATAAAATACACAATACAAATATATACGGAATTCACATAGGCAACACCAAACTCAAACATACATTATTTGCAGATGATGCCTGTTTTCTTCTTGACGGCAGTGAGGTCATTTGAATATTTAAGTATCATTATTGAACAATTCACCAATGTATCAAGTTTAAATTGAATAACAAGAAATGCTATGTAGTGAATTAAGGTGCACTTATAAGCAGAAATATAACATTTTGTCCACATACAACAATTGAGTGGGACTGGGAAAGCGCGATCACGCTTGGGATAACACTATAAACAATATACGTGTAACGGCTGAAGACAATATATGTCATACAATTAAGGCATTGTTACACTCTTTACATTAATGGAAAAAAATAAGTCGTTCACAGTTATAAAAACATTTGCATTGCCAAAACTAATATACCCACTGACAATCTTAGAAAGACTAAATGATAGTAAAGTTAAAACTTTAAACACAACTTTGTTCACATGTTTATGGCATGACAAATTTGACAGATTTAAAAAAATGGCGGTTTAAAAATGATTGATATATAGAGAGCTTTGTTGATGGTCTAAAAGGTATTTGGATTAAACGATTTATACATCAACCTAATTATAAGTACTTTGCTGGAAATCTATGATAATAATTTCAGTTAAAAAACAATCACATTAAACATGGCGATAAAGACACACTAAACATTTCATGAAATAATTAAGAAAAACTTATTTATAGAAAATGTTTAATGTTTATTTTTCTAGAAAGGATCGGCTTATAAAAGCTTTCAGTCATGTAGAACGACTATAGAGCGAAGAAATTGTATCGTTTTTAGCAATTAAAAAAGTGTATGGATTAAATACCAGGGATTTTCTATACTATATTCTCATTAAAAGTGAGCCACTTGATTGGAAAGAAAAGTTGAAAACTGAAACCATTGGATATCAACCTCAAGAATATTGCCTTGTATTAATTACAGATTTAACAAAAATCTGCTTATTAACGAAAAACTCGTAGTGACGAAACAAATCAATCACTAATAAGGCAATTACAAAACGGGAATTTTGTTTTGACAGAGAATTTCAAGCAAATCAATTGTTTATTCAACCGTTTAGACTGACACATGAAACCAAACTAAGAACTTTCCAGTATAAATTTATTACACAAATTAATACAAATAATAATTATTTGTTTCTGTGTGGTTTAATACATTGCAAAATGTGTGATTTGTGTAGCATGTCAGTAGATTCGAATGTGTATATCTTTTGGGAATGTCCTGTAGTTCAACAGTTTTAAATTGGTGTACAAGTGCACCTCGTATAAACTGCGAATTTGCCGTGCATTTCAAATTTTGATTATGAACATATAAGCTTCTGTAACGTTTCAGTTTTCATTAAAAAAATAACACAGTTTGTTAATTTTATTATTTTGCTGGGAAAACAATAATATGTTTATAAATAAGTATCAGATCAGAACTTTAAATCATTTTAATACAAATCTTAAGAATATGCTAATTTTGCATGCAATAAAGATCAAAAAGCAACTTTACGAACAATTTGGAACAGCTTTTTAACATAATCATTATAATTGTTCTCTATACATGCATTTTTGAGCTTTAAAATATGTGTTGGGCCGTACATAATTATGTTTAGTGGTACTGTGTCGCGTATAAGTTTGGAAAGATATGTTTGTGGTATTGTTTTATTTAGTTGTTCTTTATTTTGTATTGCTATTACTATATGCGTGTAATTATGCTGTTTTTGATAAATAGGTACATGGATAGTTAAACAAGAATGCAAATCTATCCGAATGCTTTATTCAGTGGTATACTGAGTAACCAGATAACAGACGTCCAACAGTCGTACAATTATAATGCCTATATCAAGTTACCTTCAGTCATTTTACCCCCATAGCTAAATATAAAACAAAACTATTGATATGTTTGAATATAATTTATACCCGTACATATCGTTATCACAATTCAAATACTAAATACATTGTATATGGTATTTTATACTTAGCATATTGCATATTACTTATTACATATATTGAAATGTATATAAAATGATTACGGAATATATATATATATATATATAT